>JAECWU010000400.1:0-10325 GCA_018150985.1 Chymomyza costata | reverse complement strand
GGATATACAAGTTGACATCATTGTAGCTCAAGCCAGAAGAAAATCAATTGAACGAAAACATATTTTTAAGAATGATAGACATTTTTCTGACTGACATCTTATTTGCGACTTTAACTTTAGACCCGCTGTATACGAGTCTGAGATCCAAAAAACTTTAGCATGTCAGGGTTCTCAACCGCAAAAATAACTCATTTCATGGGATTTTCTAAAGTTACATCAGAGCTCTTACATTTTTTGATTTTTTGACACCGGATTCGGTATCAGCAAACACGAAATAGTTTATTTCAGCTTTCAAGTTTGAAAAGAAGTGATGGCATTGAAGATCAATTAAAAAATGTAGTGCAAAAGTTTAAAAAAAAATAGTGTCGATTCGAAATCGTTGGAAAACTAAAAGTCAAATCGAACTTACTAAGGCCATCAAGAGAAGATTTTTTTTTTTGAATCACTACAGGATCTTTAAGAGACACCCCTTTGGTTGTCAGAATCATTTGAGCCTAATTGACATTTTGTTTAAAATAGTGGTTCCTCTATACAAGTGGCGGATCCACGGGGGTGGTTTTCGATTCCGGATTCAAAATTCGATATCTAAAGTTAATTTTTTGGACTAAGTGATTCAATAAGATCAGAGTTTGGGACAATTTTTTTTTTTAATTTTCTTGGTTTAAGTGATCCATTTTTAATAATTTGTTTTAAAGCTTTAATATATTCAATAAGGCTATATTTCCAACACTTTTTGTTCTAATTTATATAAAAATAAGTAAAAAAAAGCATCCCAAAGTTCGCAGAAATGCTACTTTTCATCAAAATCCAATTTTTCTATTTTAAATATTTTCTTTCATTTGTGATAATAATATAATAAAATAATAATATAAGCATTTATTTTTTTAAATATCTACAAAATCAGATTTTGTCGAAGAAAGCGTAGCTAATAATCGGAAGTAGTGAACCCAGAATTCCCCAAAATCAAATTGCTGGAAAAGGGGGTGTCTAGAGTGATTTTTTACGAGTATTTCCAAAACCAGAGTTCAGAGAAAAAAAAGGGAGGCTATATTCGGAATCACTGAAACAAAAGTATATGTAATTTAAACGTTGAGCTAAAAATATCACATTTTTTGGAATAGGGCGTTACGCCCGTAATAACAATATATGAATTTTTGCATTTTTGACAAAATAATTTTTTTATATATCTCCAAACCCAGATTTCAGAAAGGAAAACGCCAAAAATACCCGTAATGTGTCATCGAAAATTGCGCAAAAAAAAAATGTTTCGTGAATAAGGGGTTCCACTCCCTGCTCTCTTCGCTCGACGAATTTTATGTAAAAGGGAGATACCAAGGTACTTTACCACTACTGTAGTATCGAACCCCAGTGGAACAAGAAATCCTCTCTTCCACCCGCGAGTTAGAGATTTATCAGTACCATAAAACTTTGTAGTATGCGGTTTAAGCCTGCTGCACGTTTTTTGACTATTCAACTGAATGAGTTTCGAATTCCATTTAGTTGGTTAGTAATTCGGTTAAATACCTTACGTACTTTTAATAAAAATAAAAAACAAATAGGAAACATTTTCTAACAAGTACCAGAAATCTTTCATCGACTAAAGTCATTATTAAATTTAATAAAAGTGAACATCAATTTGCAGCTTCTACCTGTTGCTTATTGCATTTTCAACGTTTTGCCATCCATTTATTAAATAAATATGTAGATGATTAATGACGTTGCCAACGTTTGTTGCAAGCTTATGGCAACACCTGTTCACAAAAAAAAAAAAAAAAACAAAAACTTGTCCAAGTTTGGCCGTTAGTTAAGTCCAACTAAAGCTACCTTAGACAACTTCAAAGCTGGCAACAGCATAGATAATTTTGAAGCCATAAAAAGCATTGGACTGCTACCATTATCGCTCCGAAAGAAGCAACCAAACAACTAAACCATATAATACCACACCCACCAGAATCCATAAAATGTTTGATAGATTAAGCCAACTTGCTGCCGCTCGTCGAGTCAGGCGATAAATAAAACTAATAACTCCGGCATATTGTTGCTTGGTCAGATCAAATGGAATAAAAAAGCTGTACGGCAGCAGCGGAAGCACGGCATACATAATCAGGACATTTTTATTGCGCCTGATAAATAATGCTCAAATGTTAATTAGAAATTTAATATCTAACCAAGCGCAGCAAATTTCAATCCAAAAGCCGTATGCAATTTCCTCATATACATATATTTTTTTTGTTGCCTTTTTTTACGGCTGTATTTTTTACATTTTCACGTGTTTTTTCCCATACCGCTAAGTTGTACGCACATGGATTAAAAATGCAACCAAACAAAAGAGAGCGGCTATGTGTTACTGTGGCAGAGATAAAAAAGAGCGCAAAAACGTGTAAACCAACAAGCGGCTTATAGTGTTGTTAAATTTTAGGTTGCTTTTTTGCAGTATACTCTTTGCAGCGAAGAGAGTATGATAATTTAATAAGGCAATGTGTAACTGAAGAGACAACTTTTGAAAGCATTTGTGACGTAGAATGAACCAAACAAAGTGCGCTCTATTTTAATAACACTGACAAACGGGGATTTTGGCTTGAGGTCCAGAGTATCTTTAGAAACTTGGTTGCATCATGGGCACTTATATTCGCTATTTGGTCAGTAGCTTATTTTAAATAATTGAAAGCCTTGATAAACTTAGTGAGAATCAAGTAGACAATTTCCTATTGCTTATATTCTGGAGCATGGAGTACACTCTGCGTTTTGTTTTGACAAAGGTATTCTTTCAAACTCCGGTTTTGACAATATTTTTGATAAATAAAATTTAAAATTTTAAAAATAAAAAAACTTGTTAAGGAACAAGAATTGTTTTGTAAATTAATATAAGTTCAACTACAGAAATAATAAAATATAATAATAATATAGGGTGGGCCATCTGTTAGTATGTTTATTAATTGCGTTTTATTCGCATATTTTCTAACAAATTTGGGCAAATGCAAGATTAAAACTACTCAACTACTCATTTATGTATGGAAAAAAAAAAATAATCCCGGCGACTCGTCGACACTGGCCCCAACTATGTTTTTTTACAGAACGACCATTTTCAAAATACGCCTGTGCAACTTTTAGGCGTTGTTCGTTTGTTAAACGATCCATAAATAAAATTGCGTAGCTTTAAACTTGATACATGTTGGAGAGCCATCCACTTTGGACGGATATGTTCAGAATTATGAGTGTTTAGCAACCAAACCAACAGATGACCCACCCTATATTTCCGACAATTTCTGTCACAATTTATTAACAAAAAACAAATCAAATTTGCAACGTTCCCAATTTTCAGGCAAATTAATTTTAAAAGAAGTCCTTTTTCGTAAATCGGCCTCATTTATAAAGAGTAAATAAAAGTGCTTGAAAACTTTTGAAAATATCAATTATTTTAACCTTAATGAAATTTTTCGTTTATATTCTGAATTATTCCCGTTTTGATAAAAATACATTTTTTTTTCTAAATATTCGTGTCGAAATCCAGGCCTGTATGCAGATCCAAAAATAAATTAATATTAAACACACTATGCTTGCACATTCATTTTGGTAACAAAACGAAACAGCTGTTGTTACTGCTGGCGCCATCTAGTGAGCTTTGGTGTTGCCATCTTACGTTTAGCATTAGTAAAATCATCATGTTAAGGTTATGATTTTCGGTGCTGGATACAGGCCTTTATGACAAAAATACCAGACTTTATAAGGAATATAACATATTACAGATTGCTAGCAAAATACTTCTCTACATTTCCAAAATTATGCAAAGCATCTGGCTTAGAACGCCAAAGTCGATCACTTGACAGAGGTTGCTGTTCCTGATAGGGTCTTATTATCACATAAATTTACTTTTCTTGGGTTCGGATTTCTCAAAAATTATTATACATTTTTTTTCATATAAATGTTAAAATTTCTTCCAGCGACAAAAAATCGTTGCTTATAAATAAACTAATCTTACCCGCGAAATATTCTGCTTGGAGTATTTTACACGGTGTTTCCAAAGCTTTACTGAAAACCCTGCTTAGAATATAGGTACAGTACTCACTACTTAAAATTGAACAGAAATTAATCAGCCAACCAAATCTAGCTAGGATTTGTATCAAAAATGTTAAGATAGTTTAGCGATGGCGCTCGAATGGCAGTCAAAAATTCAAAAATACTCTACCAGTAGCCCGTCCAATCAGATACTCTTGGACTGCTTGCTAAAAAGCAGCTCTCTAACAATAAGGTTCTTTAACGTGTTGACTATCGTAACCGCGTTCGATAATATGTTGAACTCTAGGAGTTTAGCCAAGCTTTACCTGGAAAAAATATTGGTGAGTTGCTTTGTTTCATTCTCAGTATGACTTCTGCGACTTCATTTCCCCATTTTTGCCCTACGCTCGGATAAGAGCGATGCAATTTATGTTTATCGTATCAAGTAGGTCTGGAGAAAACATCGATGATCGAAGTTTAAAATCTCTATATATCGATATTGGCCAACAGAGATTTTAAACTTCGAGCATCGATGTTTTCTTTAGCACTAATAACAAGGAATAAAAAAAAAAATTTCCTAATACTTTCAAATCCCGCCCAAAATACTTCCAGGTATTCAACAAGCCATTAAGGCTTCAAATATCTTTCCGAACTACTAATAGGCAGAAAAATTGTTAAATGAGTTTACAAGCAAGCTGAGAAAATTCCGCTTGTAGAGCATAACAACTTCGTTGTAACCAAGTTCCGTGCTCTTGCTTACGTCACTCATTTTTTTTGGCAACATTTTTAAATGCTTTAAAATTGCTGCAAGTCCCAAAATGTTACGTTCTGTCTTGAATGTTTATATAGCCCGTTGGCTATGTAGTCGGGAGTGAGAGAGCACAAACAGAGAGCAAAGCACTCCTTGTTGCACGTAATCATTATCCTGCGTCACAGCCGCCTTTTTTGATTTATGTTTTGGTCACTTGATATTTTGATATACTTATTTCGATAAACACGACATAACAAAGAAATAAGTAAACAAACGCCTATTTGATTTTTTTCTAGTGTAGCGAAATTTAAGATGTCTTCAAAATAAGAAAATAAATATTTTATGTAGCCTGCTTTTGGGGGCTGCAATAGATTTATGCGCATCAAAAGCAAAATTTTTTTGAGAAATATTGAATTTCGATGGTAAAATATTAATTACAATTTGTTTTGAGACAGCACAGAAGGGTAAAAAAATATCAAACCCAAATATCCATAGGCAATTAGTTCAAAAAATGAAATGACAAAACTTTAGCAACATTTTCTAATAAAGTGAATTTATATACCCTATGCTTAAAAGGGGAAAAGTGTACATTAAGTATGTTTAAGTCTATGTAAGAAATATAAATTTAATAATTTCTATAATTAAATACTAACCTTATGAAAGAATGAAAGCTTTTGTACACAGTTCTTTTCGGCTTAAATATCTTTTGAGAAATATAAGCCCCTGACTCAAAAAAACTGTTTCGGGTGAATTTAATACCACTTATGTCGAATTTGGTCACCAGTCCTGAATTTCTGAGAAAGATTTTGAGGACATAGCTATTGAAAAAAAAAACACGATATACTGCTTCACCGAATGCACAGAAACTAAATCGCAAGCAATAACTCCCATAATTATTTTCTTTCAAAACTTTTTTGGTCTACTGAGATTTGAGATCGCTCATCTCGAATTTTCGAATTTGGCAGAAAGCCAGAATTTCCATTTCTTTTTTTAATATAGACACTTCAATTTTTAAGATAAATCAACGTTTTTGGGCTTAAAATTTTCGTCTTCGCGTCTTTTTAAAGTCGCATGGTGATTTTTGATATTTCAAAATGGCGGAGGTATAATGACTGCCAAAGCAAAGTAACTCCAAAAATTAATCATTATTTCTAATCTTATTCTCAGAAAAACATTATTGCAATCACTTTTATACGCTATTCAGACACTTTTGCAGTAGCTGATTATAAGAACCTTATTAGTTTTTCAAAATGGCGGAGCTGAGATGCGTTTTTCATTTTTGTGTTAAAAGGCCCATACGCAGCATGCAAAAATTCCGCACGAAATGTCAAAACTTAATATTAAAAAAAATATCCCAAAAAAGGAAATTTTAATAATAACCCAAAAAAAGGGAATTTTAATAATATCCCAAAAAAGGGAATTTTTTTTTATATGAAGTTTTGACATTTCGTGCGGAATTTTTGCATGCTGCGTATGGGCCTTAACGTTCAAGTTGGGTATGCAAATATGGGTTTTCGCTAATCACGAATCTGGGGTTAACTTTTCAAAATTACAAAATGGCGGACCTAAGAATGATTTTTTAGGTTTTCGGCGGTCATTTTTCAGGGCATAATTCGTTTTTTTTTTCTTTTTTTTTATGAATATATTGCCACTACCTAAAGGCCTATACGCAGCTCGAAAAATTTCGCGCGGAATGACAAAACTTCATATAAAAACAAAATCCCTTTTGGGATATCCCATTTGGGATTTTTTTTTTTTTATATGAAGTTTTGTCATTCCGCGCTAAATTTTTCGAACTGCGTATACCGCTTAAGCAATAAACGCAATTTGATTCCAATGTGATACTTAAGAGTACTCAAAGTTATCCACGCCCAACCCTAAAGTACGCCATCTTTGCAGGGTATCCCACATTCGCTATCAGTCTCGAGTTGCATACGCTGACAAGTCCAGCCAGACAGACTTTAAAACAAACAATAATTTTTATAATAGATTAAATTTTTAACACGTGCCTAGATAGCTTTCTTTAGGCAACTTTTATCAAAACTTGTGGGCTTTTATTTATTTTTGTAGCTCTACACTGAACCCACTCGAACACAAGCAAACAAAACCAAAGCAAAATTCTAATAAATATTAAATGCAATTTGATTGTGGCTTATTTTTTGACTTAAAACAAAATGAAATCAAAATAGAGACAAAAAATAAAACTTTCTTGGAAGCATATCAACTTGAAGAAAACTAAAAAAAGTTGTGGGGCAACAACTTGTTGAGTTTCGAACTAATTTAAAAATAACAGACAAGTTTATTTTTGCAAAAATTTGCTTAAAAAAAATAAAAACGATAACAAATGAATTCAAGTTGCCAACATTATAAATAATGCACAAGATTTCAGTTTCTATTGAACCTAAAATAAACATGGCAGAGCAGGGGAAATCAACGTCAGACTGGGATTGATTTGTTCTGCTTTGGTTTGATTAGGAAGGGGCTTGGGCCTAAGTCCCTTAAGTGAATTTCGTAGTACACAAGTTTACTGCGAATGTGTTCCTACTAAGTAGTATTTGTGTATAAAAAAATAAAAAATGATTTATTTGCAACAAGTGGTTGACATTTGTCATGTTAATAAGGAATATTTTTTTTCGATTTTGTGCGTGGGCTCAAAGAATTTGCATTTATTCAATTAAAATGTTAATAAGTTAGAAAGACTAAAAATATAACTATAATAAATAATAATATTTTAATCATAATAAATAATGAAAAAATTTGAGCAAATGCTAAGCCGAAGAAGTTTTGTTTAAGACTTTTAATTAATTTGAAATTTTTTGTATAAAAATGCCCTAAAGCTAAAATTAAAAAAATATAATATCATTTTTAGATATTTTTGAAAAATTAACTTTTTAAAAAAATACTTTTCCTCAGTAATTATAAAATATTTAAAAACAAGAATACATTTTTTCCATATTTTAAAAAAATTAACTTTTTAAAAAAAGATTTTTTCTCAGTAATTATAAAATATTAAAAAAAGGGAATAATTTTTTTCGATATTTCAAAAAAATTAACTTTTTAAAAAGAGATTTTTCCTAATAATTATAAAATATGTACAAAAAAAAAATAATAATTATTTTTCGATATTTTTAAATAATTAACTTTAAAAAAAAAATATATATATTTTTTCAGTAATTATAAAATATTTTTTTTTGTCACGTTTTTTTTAACCCATTATATTTATACATTTAAAAATACACATGTAATATAAATTTTTCTTTTTTAAGTCCAGGCTAATAACTTTAACTAATTTTTTGTTTAAGGTCTTTACTTAAAAAGTTTTTTTTTTGTCAAATCAAACATCAATTATGACGTCACAATTTTGATCTATATGAAATTTTTAATAACTATTATGATGGAAAAGAAACAGATTTTATACGTAAAGGGTGTTTTTTTAATCGCGTCCGGATTTCAAACTTACATAAAACATAGAAAAAGTAATGTAATGACTCCAAATATGGTTTTATTAGATAGATAATTTCGTATCATTTAATATTTGAAAAAGATCTCTGGCATGTGACCACCACGACTACGAGTTACAAAGCGCATCCTGTGGGTCCAATTTTTGACCACACTATCGAGCATTTCAGTAAAGACATGTTTAATGTTGGTGTCCAAGTCGTCAATTGTTGCTGGCTTCTCTACATAAACCAACGACTTGACGTGTCCCCAAAAAAAATAATCTAAAGGAGTCAAATCACACGACCGCGGCGGCCAGACCATAAACTCAAATTTAACGATCATATTTGCAATATCGTGAATAAAGCCAGGGGTGTTCTTGCTTTTATTAAGCGTTGGTCTAAAGAGTTTAACGACCCTTACACAACCAAACTTCTTTGTATTTCTCTCGTCCGTCCTATTTTGGAATATTGTTCCTGCGTTTGGAGCCCTCAATACCACCTTTATCAGGACATGATTGAGTCTGTACAAAAGCAATTTCTCCTTTTAGCACTTCGTGGCTTAAACTGGGACCCAAATATCCGACTCCCGCCATATTCCGATAGACTTCGCCTTATAAAGTTGCCTTCCTTAATTCATCGCAGAACATGCCACGGCGTGTTATTCTTGCATAAGCTGTTACTCGGTCTTATCGATTCCAGCGTACTGCTTAGCAAAGTTACCTTTGTCATACCCTTCTAGAGTAACTCGTACTTTTAGACCTTTAGCCTTACAATTTTGTAGATCTAATTATGCTTTGCACGATCCTCTCCGTGTCTTATGCTCTAACTATAACAACCTTTACAATTTCCTCTCTTTCGAGCGGTCTATTCAATCTATCACTTTTTCTATCTTAAGTCATCTTGACTTGCCACTACGAGCATCCTTGACCAACCCTATATGATGAGTCACCGACATGGTCAACGGTGATCTATTGGCTCTTTTTGTGATATAATGTTTAATTTTTTATCTTGTTTCCTTGTTTCCTCTATAATATTGTAAATCCAAGTGTCTGACCAGTTCTCGATGTGAGTTGGTGCATATCGTTAAAAAGTTCACCCACCGGGCTAGAGACGCGGATTAGTAATATATATTCCCTCTATCTTCTTTTTAATAATAATTTATACTTTTTTTTTTTTTTATAATACATATAAGGTCAACTGTACTTAGTTGTACTCCTTTAATTAAAATAAAAAAATAAATAAATAAAGACATTTTGGGTTATTTTTTAAGAAACCGACAAGCTATTTTTAACTTAGATTGTTGATTCGCCAAAGGATGTTTAAGGAAACATTATAAAGACAGTTTAAATAAGCCGACTTGCAAGTAATGAATTCTTTAAAAAAAAGTTTGAAAATTTTTCGAATTTGTTTTCTAAATCATTAAAAGCTCCAGTCCGACATTTAAATAATAATGATAAAGGTCTTATTTAAAATACTTCATATTAACATATGAGCTTTCGGAGTAAGAATTTCAATTCTTAAAAGAAAGAAGAAGAAAACTTTTTTTCAAGTCTTTATGCAAAATATTTTCTAATGACTGTGACTTAAAAATATCACAATACTTAAAAAAAAATAATGCTCAATCTACAGAAAATATTGTTTAAATTTTTTATTTATTATCTACACGTTAGATATTAAACATTTTTTTTTCGACTTAAGGCCAATACGCAGCATGCAAAAATTTCGCACGGAATGACAAAACTTCATATAAAAAAATCCCAAACAAAAATCCTAGAATAGTCTTAAAATACCGGCTTCATCAAAAAAATTTATGTTTAAGGCCCAAACGCAGCATGCAAAAATTTTGCACGGAATGGCAAAACTTCATATTAAAAAAAAAATTGTATTATAAAAAAAATTCTATTTGGGAAGTTTTGTCATTCCGCGCGAAATTTTTCATTTTGCGTATAGGCCTTTAAACATAAACTGTTTTGTTGAAGCCGATATTTTAAGACTATTTTAGTATTTTAGGAAGTGGTCTTTGTCTTAAATATAAAATTTTCTTAAAATTTTGGACCAACTGCTTTTCCAACAAGTGTTTTTTCCAAAGAGGGTTTTTTGAACTATCGTTTTTAAAAAATTTTGCTTTACGAAAATGG
>JAECWU010000399.1:0-10457 GCA_018150985.1 Chymomyza costata | reverse complement strand
TTTTAGTTTTTAAATGTGCAACTTGACGCTGCCGCCTGACCGCATTTTTTCCTCAGCTATATACAATTTTATTTTTTACTCTCTATATACCACCGTTTATATGACTGAATTCATACACTTGGAAGCATAAGTCTGCGTACAGTGCAAAGAATTTTTATAAGTTTTAACTTCGTAAGAGGAGATAGAGAACAAAAAAAAGGTTAAGTATTTGTATAACGTCTAATCTTTTGATTCGAACCAAAAAGTTAAAGGTATGTATTTTACAAAAAAAATATATGTCTGTGACTTGTGCTTAGTTATATTTACTAGCTTAAACTGATCGTCCGGCTATGAAAGATTTGTTTCACGGTTTGTTAATATTGTCGGACTTTTTAACAACATCAAAGTGTAAGTCAGGTTCTGCAAAAATGATCAGGCCTGTTCTAGATTTCGACTCGTTTTGAAAAGTCATAACGAGTTCATTCCGACAAATGGTGTTCTAGATTTCGACTGAGTTCGAATCGATTTCGAATCGTTTTCATTTCGAGTGCTATCGATAACCTTTTGTATTGAACAGCTGTGTGATATCGATAAGTTCACATTGTAGAGCTGCCACAAGTTTTCGAACAACTAACTAAATAACTTATTTTTTCTTTTTGCCAACATTTTTCTGAGCGAGAAATATTTTTTATTTATTTACAAATTTTGTACAATTTATTTTATATATATATTTAAAGCCATCCATTCATAAAATTATCTTCGAATTTACTTGTGCAACACGACAACACATAACTTTTCGAAGTTCTGTTTTGTCTAAATCCAGAACACCTTACTTTCATTCCACTCGTTTTGGTTTTGCATGTACACACAATTTTCATAGAGATTTTTTGTAATTAAAATATATGGTGAAAATTAACCTTGTTTCGTTCAAGTGAGCACATCTAAATTTTCTTAAAGCATTCAAAAATAATACAAAATGAATTTTAGTGGCATTAATGCGTTTATTTAATTAAACAAAGCAAAAAATTAGTCATTTCGACAGCTGAGAGCCAAACTTTTCAAAACGAGTCGACTCTTGTCGGAATTCAAATCCAGAACACCGTTCATTTCGATTCCGACAGTTTTTGTCGGAATCGAAATCTAGAACATGCCTGGATGCTTATAATACTTTCACCAGAAATACGAAAAATTTATTAAATTTTTGTTAATTAAATGTAAATTACCCATAAATGGTAATTTCACAAAAAAAAATGAAAAAAAAAAAAAAATTTAAAAAAATTTTGTTTAAAAAAACCAAAAAAAAAATACCCATAAAAAACACTTTGAGAAAATTAAAAAAAAGTTGAAAATAATTTTAAATATTAACAAATTAAAAAAAATTTAAAAAAAAAAACTAAAAATTTGTTCTCTTTTACTATAAAAAAAAATGTAAACAGCCGACCTAAATGCCATACTTTTCAAGCTATTAATTCTGCGGCGCTAGGAAATTCATAAGCACCACTGTGATGCGTTCCAAAGAGTTCTAAAAAACCGGAACTTTGTTTATTTATTCATCCAGTTGAGGTTACAATCACACTATATTCTTTTGTATCATAACCAGGCCATGTAATACACGCATGACGCTAAGAAATATATTTTTCAAACACTCGAGAACTTTTTAAAGAGGCACTGTGTATTAACTTTTTTGGATAATAATTATTTTGTTTGTTAAATATAAGATTTTTTGGGAACTACACTAACAAAAAATTAAAAAAAAAAAATGCATCTAAAGGGTCATCAATCTTGAGGTTTTTTTTTAAACGCAAAAAAACACAAAAAAATCTTTATTATCAATAGAAAGAACAATTCTTGTCATTCACTTTTTAAAGATAATCCCTTTCAAATGTTGGCCGCAACTGCGCCGTAGCTCGTCCATGCGGAGGTTCAAATTTTCGATGACGCGTCAATCGTAGCTGGCTGAATTGGTTCCATAAAATGGCCAAAGTGCGCGAAAAACATTCTTTACAGAAAGCGAATTTTCGTAGCATAAATGTACGATTTGTAAACAATCGTTGTTCGGGTGTAAGTCTTTCCATGATAAAATGGCAATGAAAACTAAATAAAAAACACATGGCAACTCACGCGTGATTTATCAAAAAAAAAAACCCTATTTAAAAAAAACCTGAAGATTGATGAAAGTGGAATTCTTTATAAAATAATCAAATACATATACCGTACTCAAGAAGGGTGGGTATATGGTATTCAAATTTTGCCCAAAAGCTCAACTGGCTAAATCGTGAACGCCCTTTTTGTAAGATCTTGAGTTAAGTTGCTAAGTTAGCGATTCTTCTTTCCAGATTTTGCCTACGCCGTATTGCTGTTAACTCAGCAACTTAAAAGTAGTTATTGCTGGATTTTCTAAATTTATAAAACAAAATCACAAATGCAAAAGTCTTCAAAAGCCGCAAACTTCGTAGTTTGCAACACTTTTAACTCAACTCAACAGGTAGAAACTTGAATAGAGGGTCTGGGTTCCGGGAAAGTTGACGTGAGAGTTAAAGTTTGATTGTTGCAAAAATCCACAAATTTTCAACTCTTCAACTCAACAGCAAGCGTGAACACCCCAATTGTCTACAAATTAAAAGATTTTAATTTAAAGTTGCATTTTAAAAATTTATGTGCACTGTGCGCAGACTTTTGCTTCCAAGTGTATGTATTTTTATCTTTTGTGTTTATATGCAGATCTTTATGGTTTTCGGCAGTTCCACTTGAATGATGGTTGCATTGAAGCGCATAATTCGCGGAAATGTGCAAAATGATTGTGGTTCGTTTCGATGCATTTCCTCAAAGCCAATGAAAAATGCTATAAATACACTAAAAGTGACATATTTCACGCTTAGTAAAAATTTGTTCATTGTTTCGATAAGGCACAGGATTAATGTCCAAGCTGTAAAATTGTTAAGCCTCTGATTTTATTGACTGACTTATGGCTAATGCTGACGAGGAAACCAATTAATAAATTTCAAAAATACAGCCATGAAGAAGCGGCAGCTACGCATAATCGACGGCGCAGCTGGAGATCCAACAACATCTTTGGAGTGCTTCCGTGTTACGTCAAAAAATGAGACAACAACAGCACGCGCCAAAGCATTGGCAACATCTTCAGCTACTGCATCATCAGCGGCTTCAACTTGCTCATGGCTTTTAGTGCTTTTGGCCAGCTTAGCTCATGGTGAGGCTGTTGGCTATTCCTATGCACGCTTTGAGGGTCCAGTGGTGGGGCCAGAGCATGAGGTGAGCGTGCCAAATGCCTTTGGCGGCGGCTCACGCGCCGACTATGTGGCACAACCCGAATATAGCTTTGCCTATGGCGTTGAAGATGGCAAGACACGCGTGCTGCAGAATCGCAAGGAGACGCGGCACGGGGATGAGGTGCGCGGTGTTTACAGGTAAGTGAGACAGCATGCAAGTTGCTTGGAAATGTCAATGCATTAATTAGTGTCAACACTCATTCATTCATTCATTCACACACCAAAACCAACACACACGCAGCGTAGTCGATCCTGATGGCAGCTTGCGTGTGGTCAAATATACGGCCGATGATGTGAATGGCTTTCAGGCTCAAGTTATAACGAATGGTGTGACTACGTTGCATGGACATGGTGACGTTGCAGCTGGTGGTGCCGCTGTGGAGCAGCAGGTAGAGCATGATGAGAGTAATGAAGTGGATGATGTTGAGCAAAACAACGATGACAAAAACAAAAAGAAAAAGAACAAGCCCCGTTATGAAGTGCATGAGGACTATGATGAGGGAGGAGGCGAGGGTAGTGGCAACAACGATGAGTATGATCATGAAGAGTACGAGGGCAGCAGTGAAGAGGGTTACGAGGATGCCAAAACGCAAAGTCAGGAAGAGGAGGACTATTAAGCTGGCACAGCGTAAACACTTCATGCTGCGAGCTGGGATTTGGTGCTATACCCACAAAGTTACGAAACAAAAAGCAATTTGCACAGATACTTTAACTCCACGTTTAAAATAGACCACATTTTCAAATTTTTTCAATTAATGTTGATAAATAAAATCAAGTGCGAAAAGTATTAAAGACAACTGACAGATCTTTCGTTTTATGCAATCGATTCATATTTTTTTATCGATTGCCAATTCGTTATCAGCTGTTGGCGTGCGTCGCTTAGTAAATATTTATTAGTAATTCCTCCTTGCACTTTAAATCTAATTAAATGTAGAAATATTATTCGCCGAAGCTGGCTTAGATCCTTCTAACCACGTCCTCTTTAAGTGGCCGAGCCTTATTATTTCCAAAATGATTTTCCAACTGCGAATAATCTGTTAGCTTCGTTTGATAAAGGTTCGTCTCCGTTTTGGAAACTTACGAGAATCATAAAAAAGAAAAGAATAGATATACATACACTTTTAGACAATACAACTCACATTTTTACATCTGAAGAAAAAGCTGAAGCTTTCAGTCTAAATCACTCTTTTTCGAATCATTAACGAATTATTAACGAAGTAAATAATTACTTTTCGTTACTGGATCAAATATTGCCCATTCCAGCAGATAACTACTATATCAATAGCGTTGAAGTAGCCTCAATCCTTAAAAATCTAAAGTCAAATAAATCTCCGGGCCTGGACAACATTGAAAACATTTGACTTAAGGCACTTCCTCAAAGAGGAATACATTTTCTTACTAAAATTATAAATGAGTGCCTTCGTCTTAGTTATTTTCCTCAGCTTTGGTAATCTACCAAAGTCATACCTATAAAGAAAGCCAACAAACCTGCCGAACTGCCTTCTTCTTATCGTCCTATCAGCTTGCTCTCTTCAGTCAGTAAAGTATTGGCAAAAGTTATTAAAAGTAAGCATTCTTAATTTGTTGAAGATAACAATATATTTCCTCCGCAGCAATTCGGCTTTCACCGTGAGCATTGCACTCTTCCTGCTTTGACTAGAATAAAAAACTTGGTTAAAGCAAACTTTTTAAGTTCTAAGTCTTCAGGAATGGTTCTCTCAGTCTGGCACAATGGGCTAGTGTTCAAAATGTATACCCTGAACATTCCCCCAGAACTCACTCGCAAAAGATTAACATCGAAGCAGGTTAACCTCAAGGCTCTTGTCTGTCCCCAATTCTGTGGCGGAACAACGTCAATTTTTGCTGATGACACTGCTATACTCTGTTTTGGAACTTTATCAGCTAATATAACTAATAAACTTCAGGAAGCTTTTAATTCCATTGTGTCCTATTTCGCTAAATGGAAAATCCTTGTTAACCCCGAGAAAACCCAAGCAATCAAAACTTCTAAAAAGTGGGTCACGTAATTTGAGTACAGCCCCTTAGTATCAATATCTTCTTTGATTTATAAGTGAGCGCTACAATCCAACATTCCGGTATGATACGCGCCATGCCTTAATTGAAAAAAAAATTTTTTTTTTATCTAAGATCTCTATGGATACCTTTTAAAAAAACTTTTCATATATTTTTTCATATACAAAATATTAAATATCAATTTTTTTAGTTATTTTCTTAAATATGTCAATTCCCAATTGACGATACTGTTTTTTAAAAATTTTTATTTCAAATCGTTAAGAACAACTTTCTTCTTCAGTTAGCTGATATTTTGTTATATTTATACAGGCGTGCTCCGGAATCAGAAAAATTCAATCCGAACAATTTTATTCGGTTTCGGATTTGCGTGCTCTGGAATCAGAATTTTTTGTCGATAATTTCCTTATTTATTTTCGATACATTTGTAAATTTCCCTCGTTTTTATTGATAAATTCACATATGTGTGGTGTAACCAGCTGACTGCTTTTTGTTAAAAATTGTAAACATTGCAAAAATTCCATTTATTTCTCAATTGCTTGTTTTGAAGCTAAAAGAAGGCGTAAAATAATGAAAGAATCATGTCCTACTCGCGGCTTTTTGTTTTCCACTGCAATAAATATAATTTTTTAGCATTAAATTCTTTTGATTAATGTAGTTACATTGTGTTGGTTGGCGCGGAATGGTTTTTAGTTTGATACAAAACAGCTGACATGGCTGCCGTAGTTGTGCACCTTTTTATGAGTACATGTTGTTTACATTTCATTATCATTTTATATAGCTAGTTATTAATTATTTTATTTTTTAAATAAAATTTCACAAAAATATTAATTTAGCAACAATGTTTATTAAATTTAAACACGATTTAACTATTTTTGTTGCAAGGGAATTTTATTTGTGTAACACGGGAACCCTGTCGCATTTACCGGCCATGTGTGCATGTTTGATACACACACATGTACAAACAAAACCAAAATTCGTTTTGGCTTGTGCATGCTATTTTTGGGTTGTGTCAGCAAAAAAAATATTAAAAATAGTTAGCAGCTAATATGCAAATTAAAGTTAGCATAAATAGAATCTAAGAATATCAAGGCATATATAAAAAATTACTTCAATATAAAATTTGTGCTTTTTTAATACTATTTTGACGATTCGGTTTCATTCCACTTGCAACAAAGCAGTCGGTTTCAAAGCACATAAAAAATTCGGATTGGTGGAAATGGGAGCATCAAACGTTCGGATTCAAAACGAATCCGCATAAATTATTCTGATTCGGATACCGGAGCACGCCTGATAACCTATTTTTTGATACAATCGAAATTTAGTAATTGGATGCTCAATTTATTGTACATATATCTTGTTTATATGATAACAAAATGTATCGGGTTTCCTTAAAAAATTGAAATAAAATTAAAAACTAAATGCTAAATACCAACACACAGTTGCTTGAAAACTAATTGAATTTCCTTCCTGCATTAGATTTCATGAGCTACCATTCTCCGATAAGTAATTCCAACTGTAGCACCATAATAAAATCTTAAAAATGTTTTTTTAAGCTAATTGAAATGACTGCTGGCTTTTGTGGTTTTTGCATAATTCACAAAACGCTGCCGAATCGCCAACTTCGACGTCGACGTCGGTGTCGTTGTCTGAGGTGAAGCTTATGCGTTGCCACTGCGCTTTGATCAGATTCAAATAATCAAACTGTTCATATACTGGCATACATATGGACCATATAACAGTATATACATTATATAGTATATCTATATATATATATACAATATATGTGTACATTTATGTATATGGCATAGTCAATTTTTTGAAAATCTTTTGCTTGCCTGCTCCAAAATGGTTACTTCAATTTTTTATTAAAGTTGGCAAAGACGGAAAGTGGGTTCATTAAATATCTATTTATCACCTATATATTACGCACATTTTCGTTTTTGTGCAAATTTTACGATGCAAACTTGTGTTAAAGCTATTTTTATGAAGATAAACTTATTAATTATTATTTATTAAGTAATTAAATATAAAGTAGTTTATCGTTGTGTAAAAGATTTACAGGCATGTTCTAGATCTCGATTCCGACAAAATCTGTCGGAATCGAAATGAAAGGTGTTCTAGATTTCGATTCCGACAAGGGTCGACTCGTTTTGAAAAGTTTGGCTCGCAGCTGTCGAAATGAAAAGTATTTTGCTTTGTTTACTTAAATAAACGCATTAATGCCACTAAAATTCATTTTGTATTATTTTTTAATGCTTTAAGAAAATTTAGATGTGCTCACTTGAACTAATCAAGGTTAATTTTCATTATATATTTTTATTACAAAAAATGTCTATGGAAATTGTGTGTACATGCAAAACCAAAACGAGTGGAATGAAAGTAAGGTGTTCTGGATTTAGCAAAACAGAACTTCGAAAAGTTATGTGTTGTCGTGTTGCACAAGTTAATTCGAAGATAATTTTATTAATGGATGGCTTAAAATATATATATAAAATAAATTGTACAAAATTTGTTCATAAATAATACATATTTCTCGCTCAGAAAAATGTTGGCCAAAAGAAAAATAAGTTATTTAGTTAGTTGTTCGAAAACTTGTGGCAACTCTACAATGTGAACTTATCGATATCACACAGCTGTTCAATACAAAAGGTTATCGATAGCACTCGAAATGAAAACGATTCGAAATCGATTCGAACTCAGTCGAAATCTAGAACACCATTTGTCGGAATGCACTCGTTATGACTTTTCAAAACGAGTCGAAATCTAGAACAGGCCTGTTAATTTAAAGCGTACTTTTTTTAGAGGTTCACAACTTTGAGTTGGCAACACTGCTTTATCTGACAACCCATTTAACAGCTGATAGTAGCTTTTTGTTAAGTTTGGTTTGAAATTTCATTATGGATAGACTTACACCAGAGCAACGCTTGCAAATTGTTGAAATTTTTTATCAAAATAATGCTTCCGTTCGTCAAACTTATTCAAAATTCAAAATTTTTTTCTCCGATGAAGCCCATTTTTGGTTGAATGGGTACGTAAATAAGCAGAATTTGTATGCCTCATTGTTAGAGTTGCTCAGGTTGTTAATCATGTATTTTTGTAGGTATGTGTTTTCCGAGTATGTACTTCTTTATCAGCGTATGCTAAATATTTCTCATTTTCGTCGAAATAAAGAAACCATATATTGGCCTAATCAAATTGAAACTGTAAGCAGAGTATATAAAGTTGAGTACTTATCAAACCCCAACTCTTAGGTGGTTATTATTACTTCAGCAACCATCTATTTCGTAATTGACTTAATTCATACGCATAAATGCACAAATTCGCATGAAATGTGTGAAAATTAAAAGCAAACTGGACGGGGGCTAGTTGTGGCTTTCAATCGAAAGTGGATCAAACGCAAC
This sequence comes from Chymomyza costata, assembly GCA_018150985.1. NCBI lineage: Eukaryota > Metazoa > Arthropoda > Insecta > Diptera > Drosophilidae > Chymomyza > Chymomyza costata. The sequence continues at coordinate 1,753 of JAECWU010000399.1, read as the reverse complement.
TAGGAGCAGGTTTATTTTGGCTGGCGGCACTCTAATCATCGATGCGGTAATGATGCTGAAATGCTGCGCCAGGCAAGTCTTTTGACCAAGTGACCAACTAAGTTCGTGTGCCGCCAGCGTGACCAAATGCAGTTAGTAATATAACAGAAAATAAAAACAACAACAAACAAATGACAATTGAGTCTGCGACAAAATTGGGTTGGCAGCTTGGCATTTTGGCCAACTTAATTGACAAGCTAGCCGAGTTAATAGCATCCCAAAAGTTGAAACTTTTGTTGCTGCAACTGCAGCTGAAAAATGTGGAGATTTATGGTGTGCCAAGTCGAATATTTAGAATTGACGTTTTGACCATAACTGAGCCACTCGCGTCATTGAGACGTGCAAGAATTTAATTCTGCTTAAAATGTTTTAATTAGCAAAAGTTGGCAATTAACAGTGGATCATAATCAATACAAAAAAAAACATGAAATTACTTGAATACGTATAATGAAATCTGATCTGGAAAAGTGTTTATGATTGATACACTTGCATATGGATAGACTAGCATATGCTTTAGGGTGGGCATTTTTGCAACATCTCACGATTTTAAGACGGTGACTAAAAAGTTTCCTTTTTACCTGCATATAGCGCTGGTAAAATTTAAAAAAGCTTTTTGGCGGTGATGTTATTGATATCGTCGGCTTAAAAGTTTGCCATACCAGCGGCGGCCACCCTAATATGCATCCTATAGTGTACCAAGGCCGGAGAAAAAAAGTAGCGCCCGGTGTTACTCCTTTTTTGCGAAGAATTTGAAGTCGTTGAATTGTTTAGATCACCGGCACGTGGAATCCCCTCTCATATTAGTTTAGCTCTAACTTTTGTACTCTCATAAAACAATTCTTATCACAAAATGAAAAAATTTTGGAAATTTTTTAAAGACGGCTTAAAAGCTCGGTTGGACCTTATTTTATTGCACTCTATTGCAAAAATTGCACTCTTAAATGACATAAAATTCAACTCGGAAAGTCCAAGTAGGACGTTGTCCCCTTTCTAAACTATTGGGTCGTTCACTAAGTAATTTCGTTTGATGACAACAGCTGATCTTATTGAATTTTTTCGCAGCCAACTTCACACTTAACTGCTTTACCTTTATATATTTGAACAGCTGATATAGTAAGGCTTTTTTGTAAAAAATTTTGTTACATTTTTTGGAATAGTTTTTGTTTGGTACCCTATAATCGAAGATGAAAGATCGAAAACAGCATTTTCGGCATATTTTACTGTTTTACTATCAAAAGGGTAAAAATGCAGTTCATGCAAGGCGAAAATTATGTGATGTGTACGGAAAAGATGTGTTGACCGAACGCCAATGCCAAAATTGGTTTGCAAAATTTCGTTCCGGCAATTTCAATCTTGAGGATGCACAACGTCCTGGAAGGCCTCTTGAAGCCGATGTGGATAAAATAAAGTCGTTGGTCGATGCAAATCGTCGAATAACAACTCGAGAGATTGCTGAAAGATTAAATTTGTCTAACGCAACCGTTCATAAGCACATGAAACGTCTAGGATTAATTTCTAAGCTTGACATATGGAGGAACCCATTCTTACAGAACGAAATTTGCTTCGTCGCTTTAACGACTGTGATTTGCTTATCTCTTGCCCGAAAGATGGCAAAAGGTATTGGATCAAAATGGAGAATATATAATTTCATAAAATGTTTTACACAATAAAAAAATCGTGTTTACATTGCACTAAAAAAAAAGAAATTACTTAG
>JAECWU010000040.1:0-240813 GCA_018150985.1 Chymomyza costata | reverse complement strand
CAAAAATTTTGTATCAACTTTAAATGGCCATAACTCCCAAACTAGACGACCTAGTGCAAAATAAGCCCAATTCGTGATCACCCCAAATCTGACAAAAATTTTTGTATCAACTTTAAATGGCCATAACTCCCAAACTAGACGACCTAGCGTGAAAATAGGTCCAATTCGTGATCACTCCAAATCTGACAAAAAATTTTGTATCAACTTTAAATGGCCATAACTCCCAAACTAGACGACCTAGCGTGAAAATAAGCCCAATTCGTGATCACTCCAAATCTGACAAAAATTTTTGTATCAACTTTAAATGGCCATAACTCCCAAACTAGACGACCTAGCGCGAAAATAAGCCTAATTCGTGATCACTCCAAACCGAACCAAAATTTTTTGTCTCAACTTTAAATGGCCATAACTCCCAAACTAGACGACCTAGTGCGAAAATAAGCCCAATTCGTGATCACTCCAAATGGGAAAAAATTTTTTGTCGCAACTTTAAATGGCCATAACTCCCAAACTAGACGACCTAGCGCGAAAATAGGCCCAATTCGTGATCACTCCAAATGGGAAAAAATTTTTTGTATCAACTTTAAATGGCCATAACTCCCAAACTAGACGACCTAGTGCGAAAATAAGCCCAATTCGTGATCACTCCAAATCTGAGCAAATCTTGCGTCTCATCTTTAAATGGCCGTAACTCCCAAACTAGACGACCTAGCGTGAAAATAGGTCCAATTCGTGATCACTCCAAATCTGACAAAATTTTTTGTGTCAACTTTAAACGGCCATAACTCCCAAACTAGACGACCTAGCGCGAAAATAGGCCCAATTCGTGATCACTCCAAATCTGACAAAAAATTTTGTATCAACTTTAAATGGCCATAACTCCCAAACTAGACGACCTAGCGCGAAAATAGGCCCAATTCGTGATCACTCCAAATGGGAAAAAATTTTTTGTATCAACTTTAAATGGCCATAACTCCCAAACTAGACGACCTAGCGCGAAAATAAGCCCAATTCGTGATCACTCCAAATCTGAGCAAATCTTGGGTCTCATCTTTAAATGGCCATAACTCCCAAACTAGACGACCTAGTGCGAAAATAAGCCCAATTCGTGATCACTCCAAATCTGACAACATTTTTTGTATCAACTTTAAATGGCCATAACTCCCAAACTAGACGACCTAGTGCGAAAATAAGCCCAATTCGTGATCACTCCAAATCTGACAAAATTTTTTGTGTCAACTTTAAACGGCCATAACTCCCAAACTAGACGACCTAGCGTGAAAATAGGTCCAATTCGTGATCACTCCAAATCTGACAAAAAATTTTGTATCAACTTTAAATGGCCATAACTCCCAAACTAGACGACCTAGTGCGAAAATAAGCCCAATTCGTGATCACTCCAAATCTGACAAAAATTTTTGTATCAACTTTAAATGGCCATAACTCCCAAACTAGACGACCTATCGCGAAAATAAGCCCAATTTGTGATCACTCCAAATCTGATCAAATCTTGTGTCTCATCTTTAAATGGCCGTAACTCCCAAACTAGACGACCTAGCGTGAAAATAGGTCCAATTCGTGATCACTCCAAATCTGACAAAAAATTTTGTATCAACTTTAAATGGCCATAACTCCCAAACTAGACGACTTAGCGCGAAAATAAGCCTAATTCGTGATCACTCCAAACCGAACAAAATTTTTTGTCTCAACTTTAAATGGCCATAACTCCCAAACTAGACGACCTAGCGTGAAAATAGGTCCAATTCGTGATCACTCCAAATCTGACAAAAAATTTTGTATCAACTTTAAATGGCCATAACTCCCAAACTAGACGACCTAGTGCGAAAATAAGCCCAATTCGTGATCACTCCAAATCTGACAAAAATTTTTGTATCAACTTTAAATGGCCATAACTCCCAAACTAGACGACTTAGCTCGAAAATAAAACTAATTCGTGATCACCGCAAATGGGACAAAATTTTTTGTCTCAACTTTAAATGGCCATAACTCCCAAATTAGACGCCCTAGCGCGAAAATAGGCCCAATTCGTGATCACTCCAAATGGGAAAAAATTTTTTGTGTCAACTTTAAATGGCCATAACTCCCAAACTAGACGACCTAGCAGGTAAATAAGCCTAATTCGTGATCACTCCAAACCGAAAAAAATTTTTTGTCTCAACTTTAAATGGCCATAACTCCCAAAATAGACGCCCTAGCGCGAAAATAGGCCCAATCCGTGATCACTCCAAATGGGAAAAAATTTTTGTCAGAACTTTAAATGGCCATAACTCCCAAACTAGACGACTTAGCTCGAAAATAAAACTAATTCGTGATCACCGCAAATGGGACAAAATTTTTTGTCTCAACTTTAAATGGCCATAACTCCCAAACTAGACGACTTAGCTCGAAAATAAAACTAATTCGTGATCACCGCAAATGGGACAAAATTTTTCGTATCAACTTTAAATGGCCATAACTCCCAAACTAGACGACCTAGCGCGAAAATAAGCCCAATTCGTGATCACTCCAAATCTGACCAAATCTTGCGTCTCATCTTTAAATGGCCATAACTCCCAAATTAGACGCCCTAGCGCGAAAATAGGCCCAATTCGTGATCACTCCAAGCTGAACAAAATTTTTTGTCTGAACTTTAAATGGCCATAACTCCCAAACTAGACGACTTAGCTCGAAAATAAAACTAATTCGTGATCACCGCAAATGGGACAAAATTTTTTGTCTCAACTTTAAATGGCCATAACTCCCAAATTAGATGCCCTAGCGCGAAAAAAGGCCCAATTCGTGATCACTCCAAATGGGAAAAAATTTTTTGTGTCAACTTTAAATGGCCATAACTCCCAAACTAGTCGACTTAGCTCGAAAATAAGGCCAATTCGTGATCACTCCAAACCGAACAAAATTTTTTGTCTCAACTTTAAATGGCCATAACTCCCAAACTAGACGACCTAGCGTGAAAATAGGTCCAATTCGTGATCACTCCAAATCTGACAAAAAATTTTGTATCAACTTTAAATGGCCATAACTCCCAAACTAGACGACCTAGTGCGAAAATAAGCCCAATTCGTGATCACCCCAAATCTGACAAAAATTTTTGTATCAACTTTAAATGGCCATAACTCCCAAACTAGACGACCTAGCGTGAAAATAGGTCCAATTCGTGATCACTCCAAATCTGACAAAAAATTTTGTATCAACTTTAAATGGCCATAACTCCCAAACTAGACGACCTAGCGTGAAAATAAGCCCAATTCGTGATCACTCCAAATCTGACAAAAATTTTTGTATCAACTTTAAATGGCCATAACTCCCAAACTAGACGACCTAGCGCGAAAATAAGCCTAATTCGTGATCACTCCAAACCGAACCAAAATTTTTTGTCTCAACTTTAAATGGCCATAACTCCCAAACTAGACGACCTAGTGCGAAAATAAGCCCAATTCGTGATCACTCCAAATGGGAAAAAATTTTTTTTCGCAACTTTAAATGGCCATAACTCCCAAACTAGACGACCTAGCGCGAAAATAGGCCCAATTCGTGATCACTCCAAATGGGAAAAAATTTTTTGTATCAACTTTAAATGGCCATAACTCCCAAACTAGACGACCTAGTGCGAAAATAAGCCCAATTCGTGATCACTCCAAATCTGAGCAAATCTTGCGTCTCATCTTTAAATGGCCATAACTCCCAAATTAGACGCCCTAGCGCGAAAATAGGCCCAATTCGTGATCACTCCAAGCTGAACAAAATTTTTTGTCTGAACTTTAAATGGCCATAACTCCCAAACTAGACGACCTAGTGCGAAAATAAACCCAATTCGTGATCACTCCAAATGGGAAAAAAATTTTTGTCTGAACTTTAAATGGCCATAACTCCCAAACTAGACGACTTAGCGCCTAAATAAGCCTAATTCGTGATCACTCCAAACCGAACAAAATTTTTTGTCTCAACTTTAAATGGCCATAACTCCCAAACTAGACGACCTAGCGCGAAAATAGGCCCAATTCGTGATCACTCCAAATGGGAACAAATTTTTTGTCTGAACTTTAAATGGCCATAGCTCCCAAACTAGACGACTTAGCTCGAAAATAAAACTAATTCGTGATCACCGCAAATGGGACAAAATTTTTTGTCTCAACTTTAAATGGCCATAACTCCCAAACTAGACGACCTAGAGTGAAAATAGGCCCAATTCGTGATCACTCCAAATCTGACAACATTTTTTGTATCAACTTTAAATGGCCATAACTCCCAAACTAGACGACCTAGCGTGAAAATAGGTCCAATTCGTGATCACTCCAAATCTGACAAAAAATTTTGTATCAACTTTAAATGGCCATAACTCCCAAACTAGACGACTTAGCGCGAAAATAAGCCTAATTCGTGATCACTCCAAACCGAACAAAATTTTTTGTCTCAACTTTAAATGGCCATAACTCCCAAACTAGACGACCTAGTGCGAAAATAAGCCCAATTCGTGATCACTCCAAATCTGACAAAAATTTTTGTATCAACTTTAAATGGCCATAACTCCCAAACTAGACGACCTATCGCGAAAATAAGCCCAATTTGTGATCACTCCAAATCTGATCAAATCTTGTGTCTCATCTTTAAATGGCCGTAACTCCCAAACTAGACGACCTAGCGTGAAAATAGGTCCAATTCGTGATCACTCCAAATCTGACAAAAATTTTTGTATCAACTTTAAATGGCCATAACTCCCAAACTAGACGACTTAGCGCGAAAATAAGCCTAATTCGTGATCACTCCAAACCGAACAAAATTTTTTGTCTCAACTTTAAATGGCCATAACTCCCAAACTAGACGACCTAGCGTGAAAATAGGTCCAATTCGTGATCACTCCAAATCTGACAAAAATTTTTGTATCAACTTTAAATGGCCATAACTCCCAAACTAGACGACCTAGTGCGAAAATAAGCCCAATTCGTGATCACTCCAAATCTGACAAAAATTTTTGTATCAACTTTAAATGGCCATAACTCCCAAACTAGACGACTTAGCTCGAAAATAAAACTAATTCGTGATCACCCCAAATGGGACAAAATTTTTTGTCTCAACTTTAAATGGCCATAACTCCCAAATTAGACGCCCTAGCGCGAAAATAGGCCCAATTCGTGATCACTCCAAATGGGAAAAAAATTTTTGTGTCAACTTTAAATGGCCATAACTCCCAAACTAGACGACCTAGCAGGAAAATAAGCCTAATTCGTGATCACTCCAAACCGAAAAAAATTTTTTGTCTCAACTTTAAATGGCCATAACTCCCAAAATAGACGCCCTAGCGCGAAAATAGGCCCAATCCGTGATCACTCCAAATGGGAAAAAATTTTTGTCAGAACTTTAAATGGCCATAACTCCCAAACTAGACGACTTAGCTCGAAAATAAAACTAATTCGTGATCACCGCAAATGGGACAAAATTTTTTGTCTCAACTTTAAATGGCCATAACTCCCAAACTAGACGACTTAGCTCGAAAATAAAACTAATTCGTGATCACCGCAAATGGGACAAAATTTTTCGTATCAACTTTAAATGGCCATAACTCCCAAACTAGACGACCTAGCGCGAAAATAAGCCCAATTCGTGATCACTCCAAATCTGAGCAAATCTTGCGTCTCATCTTTAAATGGCCATAACTCCCAAATTAGACGCCCTAGCGCGAAAATAGGCCCAATTCGTGATCACTCCAAACTGAACAAAATTTTTTGTCTGAACTTTAAATGGCCATAACTCCCAAACTAGACGACTTAGCTCGAAAATAAAACTAATTCGTGATCACCGCAAATGGGACAAAATTTTTTGTCTCAACTTTAAATGGCCATAACTCCCAAATTAGACGCCCTAGCGCGAAAAAAGGCCCAATTCGTGATCACTCCAAATGGGAAAAAATTTTTTGTGTCAACTTTAAATGGCCATAACTCCCAAACTAGACGACCTAGCGTGAAAATAGGTCCAATTCGTGATCACTCCAAATCTGACAAAAATTTTTGTATCAACTTTAAATGGCCATAACTCCCAAACTAGACGACCTAGTGCGAAAATAAGCCCAATTCGTGATCACTCCAAATCTGACAAAAATTTTTGTATCAACTTTAAATGGCCATAACTCCCAAACTAGACGACCTAGCGCGAAAATAAGCCCAATTCGTGATCACTCCAAATCTGACAAAAATTTTTTGTATCAACTTTAAATGGCCATAACTCCCAAACTAGACGACCTAGCGTGAAAATAAGCCCAATTCGTGATCACTCCAAATCTGACCAAAATTTTTTGTATCAACTTTAAATGGCCATAACTCCCAAACTAGACGACCTAGCGCGAAAATAAGCCTAATTCGTGATCACTCCAAACCGAACAAAATTTTTTGTCTCAACTTTAAATGGCCATAACTCCCAAACTAGACGACCTAGCGCGAAAATAGGCCCAATTCGTGATCACTCCAAATCTGACAAAAATTTTTTGTATCAACTTTAAATGGCCATAACTCCCAAACTAGACGACCTAGTGCGAAAATAAGCCCAATTCGTGATCACTCCAAATCTGACAAAAATTTTTGTATCAACTTTAAATGGCCATAACTCCCAAACTAGACGACCTAGCGCGAAAATAGGCCCAATTCGTGATCACTCCAAATCTGACAAAAAATTTTTGTCTCAACTTTAAATGGCCATAACTCCCAAACTAGACGACCTAGCGCGAAAATAAGCCCAATTCGTGATCACTCCAAATCTGACAAAAATTTTTGTATCAACTTTAAATGGCCATAACTCCCAAACTAGACGACCTAGCGCGAAAATAAGCCTAATTCGTGATCACTCCAAACCGAACCAAAATTTTTTGTCTCAACTTTAAATGGCCATAACTCCCAAACTAGACGACCTAGTGCGAAAATAAGCCCAATTCGTGATCACTCCAAATGGGAAAAAATTTTTTGTCGCAACTTTAAATGGCCATAACTCCCAAACTAGACGACCTAGCGCGAAAATAGGCCCAATTCGTGATCACTCCAAATGGGAAAAAATTTTTTGTATCAACTTTAAATGGCCATAACTCCCAAACTAGACGACCTAGTGCGAAAATAAGCCCAATTCGTGATCACTCCAAATCTGAGCAAATCTTGCGTCTCATCTTTAAATGGCCATAACTCCCAAATTAGACGCCCTAGCGCGAAAATAGGCCCAATTCGTGATCACTCCAAGCTGAACAAAATTTTTTGTCTCAACTTTAAATGGCCATAACTCCCAAACTAGACGACCTAGTGCGAAAATAAGCCCAATTCGTGATCACTCCAAATGGGAAAAAATTTTTTGTCGCAACTTTAAATGGCCATAACTCCCAAACTAGACGACCTAGCGCGAAAATAGGCCCAATTCGTGATCACTCCAAATGGGAAAAAATTTTTTGTATCAACTTTAAATGGCCATAACTCCCAAACTAGACGACCTAGCGCGAAAATAAGCCCAATTCGTGATCACTCCAAACCGAACAAAATTTTTTGTCTCAACTTTAAATGGCCATAACTCCCAAACTAGACGACCTAGCGCGAAAATAAGCCCAATTCGTGATCACTCCAAATGGGAAAAAATTTTTTTTCGCAACTTTAAATGGCCATAACTCCCAAACTAGACGACCTAGTGCGAAAATAAACCCAATTCGTGATCACTCCAAATGGGAAAAAAATTTTTGTCTGAACTTTAAATGGCCATAACTCCCAAACTAGACGACTTAGCGCCTAAATAAGCCTAATTCGTGATCACTCCAAACCGAACAAAATTTTTTGTCTCAACTTTAAATGGCCATAACTCCCAAACTAGACGACCTAGCGCGAAAATAGGCCCAATTCGTGATCACTCCAAATGGGAACAAATTTTTTGTCTGAACTTTAAATGGCCATAGCTCCCAAACTAGACGACTTAGCTCGAAAATAAAACTAATTCGTGATCACCGCAAATGGGACAAAATTTTTTGTCTCAACTTTAAATGGCCATAACTCCCAAACTAGACGACCTAGAGTGAAAATAGGCCCAATTCGTGATCACTCCAAATCTGACAACATTTTTTGTATCAACTTTAAATGGCCATAACTCCCAAACTAGACGACCTAGTGCGAAAATAAGCCCAATTCGTGATCACTCCAAATGGGAAAAAATTTTTTGTCGCAACTTTAAATGGCCATAACTCCCAAACTAGACGACCTAGCGCGAAAATAGGCCCAATTCGTGATCACTCCAACTGGGAAAAAATTTTTTGTATCAACTTTAAATGGCCATAACTCCCAAACTAGACGACCTAGCGCGAAAATAAGCCCAATTCGTGATCACTCCAAATCTGACCAAATCTTGCGTCTCATCTTTAAATGGCCATAACTCCCAAATTAGACGCCCTAGCGCGAAAATAGGCCCAATTCGTGATCACTCCAAGCTGAACAAAATTTTTTGTCTGAACTTTAAATGGCCATAACTCCCAAACTAGACGACCTATTGCGAAAATAAGCCCAATTCGTGATCACTCCAAATGGGAAAACATTTTTTGTCGCAACTTTAAACGGCCATAACTCCCAAACTAGACGACCTAGCGCGAAAATCAGCCTAATTCGTGATCACGCCAAACCGAACAAAATTTTTTATCTCAACTTTAAATGGCCATAACTCCCAAACTAGACGACCTAGTGCGAAAATAAGCCCAATTCGTGATCACTCCAAATGGGAAAAAATTTTTTGTCGCAACTTTAAATGGCCATAACTCCCAAACTAGACGACCTAGCGCGAAAATAGGCCCAATTCGTGATCACTCCAACTGGGAAAAAATTTTTTGTCGCAACTTTAAATGGCCATAACTCCCAAACTAGACGACCTAGCGCGAAAATAAGCCCAATTCGTGATCACTCCAAATCTGAGCAAATCTTGGGTCTCATCTTTAAATGGCCATAACTCCCAAATTAGACGCCCTAGCGCGAAAATAGGCCCAATTCGTGATCACTCCAAGCTGAACAAAATTTTTTGTCTGAACTTTAAATGGCCATAACTCCCAAACTAGACGACTTAGCGCGAAAATAAGCCTAATTCGTGATCACTCTAAACCGAACAAAATTTTTTGTCTCAACTTTAAATGGCCATAACTCCCAAACTAGACGACCTAGTGCGAAAATAAGCCCAATTCGTGATCACTCCAAATGGGAAAAAATTTTTTTTCGCAACTTTAAATGCCCATAACTCCCAAACTAGACGACCTAGCGCGAAAATAGGCCCAATTCGTGATCACTCCAAATGGGAAAAAATTGTTTGTATCAACTTTAAATGGCCATAACTCCCAAACTAGACGACCTAGCGCGAAAATAAGCCCAATTCGTGATCACTCCAAATCTGATCAAATCTTGTGTCTCATCTTTAAATGGCCGTAACTCCCAAATTAGACGCCCTAGCGCGAAAATAGGCCCAATTCGGGATCACTCCAAACTGAACAAAATTTTTTGTCTGAACTTTAAATGGCCATAACTCCCAAACTAGACGACCTAGTGCGAAAATAAGCCCAATTCGTGATCACTCCAAATGGGAAAAAATTTTTTGTCGCAACTTTAAACGGCCATAACTCCCAAACTAGACGACCTAGCGCGAAAATAAGCCTAATTCGTGATCACGCCAAACCGAACAAAATTTTTTATCTCAACTTTAAATGGCCATAACTCCCAAATTAGACGCCCTAGCGCGAAAATAAGCCCAATTCGTGATCACTCCAAATGGGAAAAAAATTTTTGTCTGAACTTTAAATGGCCATAACTCCCAAACTAGACGACCTAGCGCGAAAATAAGCCTAATTCGTGATCACTCCAAACCGAACAAAATTTTTTGTCTCAACTTTAAATGGCCATAACTCCCAAACTAGACGACCTAGCGCGAAAATAGGCCCAATTCGTGATCACTCCAAATGGGAAAAAATTTTTCGTCTGAACTTTAAATGGCCATAGCTCCCAAACTAGACGACTTAGCTCGAAAATAAAACTAATTCGTGATCACCCCAAATGGGACAAAATTTTTTGTCTCAACTTTAAATGGCCATAACTCCCAAACTAGACGACCTAGAGTGAAAATAGGCCCAATTCGTGATCACTCCAAATGGGAAAAAATTTTTTGTCGCAACTTTAAATGGCCATAACTCCCAAACTGGACGACCTAGCGCGAAAATAGGCCCAATTCGTGATCACTCCAAATGGGAAAAAATTTTTTGTATCAACTTTAAATGGCCATAACTCCCAAACTAGACGACCTAGCGCGAAAATAAGCCCAATTCGTGATCACTCCAAATCTGAGCAAATCTTGCGTCTCATCTTTAAATGGCCATAACTCCCAAATTAGACGCCCTAGCGCGAAAATAGGCCCAATTCGTGATCACTCCAAGCTGAACAAAATTTTTTGTCTGAACTTTAAATGGCCATAACTCCCAAACTAGACGACCTAGTGCGAAAATAAGCCCAATTCGTGATCACTCCAAATGGGAAAAATTTTTTGTCGCAACTTTAAACGGCCATAACTCCCAAACTAGACGACCTAGCGCGAAAATAAGCCTAATTCGTGATCACGCCAAACCGAACAAAATTTTTTGTCTCAACTTTAAATGGCCATAACTCCCAAACTAGACGACCTAGTGCGAAAATAAGCCCAATTCGTGATCACTCCAAATGGGAAAAAATTTTTTGTCGCAACTTTAAATGGCCATAACTCCCAAACTAGACGACCTAGCGCGAAAATAGGCCCAATTCGTGATCACTCCAAATGGGAAAAAATTTTTTGTATCAACTTTAAATGGCCATAACTCCCAAACTAGAAGACCTAGCGCGAAAATAAGCCCAATTCGTGATCACTCCAAATCTGACCAAATCTTGGGTCTCATCTTTAAATGGCCATAACTCCCAAATTAGACGCCCTAGCGCGAAAATAGGCCCAATTCGTGATCACTCCAAAGCTGAACAAAATTTTTTGTCTGAACTTTAAATGGCCATAACTCCCAAACTAGACGACTTAGCGCGAAAATAAGCCTAATTCGTGATCACTCCAAACCGAACAAAATTTTTTGTCTCAACTTTAAATGGCCATAACTCCCAAACTAGACGACCTAGTGCGAAAATAAGCCCAATTCGTGATCACTCCAAATCTGACAAAAATTTTTGTATCAACTTTAAATGGCCATAACTCCCAAACTAGACGACCTAGCGCGAAAATAAGCCCAATTCGTGATCACTCCAAATCTGATCAAATCTTGTGTCTCATCTTTAAATGGCCGTAACTCCCAAATTAGACGCCCTAGCGCGAAAATAGGCCCAATTCGGGATCACTCCAAACTGAACAAAATTTTTTGTCTGAACTTTAAATGGCCATAACTCCCAAACTAGACGACCTAGTGCGAAAATAAGCCCAATTCGTGATCACTCCAAATGGGAACAAATTTTTTGTATCAACTTTAAATGGCCATAACTCCCAAACTAGACGACCTAGCGCGAAAATAAGCCCAATTCGTGATCACTCCAAATCTGATCAAATCTTGTGTCTCATCTTTAAATGGCCGTAACTCCCAAACTAGACGCCCTAGCGCGAAAATAGGCCCAATTCGGGATCACTCCAAACTGAACAAAATTTTTTGTCTGAACTTTAAATGGCCATAACTCCCAAACTAGACGACCTAGAGTGAAAATAGGCCCAATTCGTGATCACTCCAAATCTGACAACATTTTTTGTATCAACTTTAAATGGCCATAACTCCCAAACTAGACGACCTAGTGCGAAAATAAGCCCAATTCGTGATCACTCCAAACCGAACAAAATTTTTTGTCTCAACTTTAAATGGCCATAACTCCCAAACTAGACGACCTAGTGCGAAAATAAGCCCAATTCGTGATCACTCCAAATCTGACAAAAATTTTTGTATCAACTTTAAATGGCCATAACTCCCAAACTAGACGACCTAGCGCGAAAATAAGCCCAATTCGTGATCACTCCAAATCTGATCAAATCTTGTGTCTCATCTTTAAATGGCCGTAACTCCCAAATTAGACGCCCTAGCGCGAAAATAGGCCCAATTCGGGATCACTCCAAACTGAACAAAATTTTTTGTCTGAACTTTAAATGGCCATAACTCCCAAACTAGACGACCTAGAGTGAAAATAGGCCCAATTCGTGATCACTCCAAATCTGACAACATTTTTTGTATCAACTTTAAATGGCCATAACTCCCAAACTAGACGACCTAGTGCGAAAATAAGCCCAATTCGTGATCACTCCAAACCGAACAAAATTTTTTGTCTCAACTTTAAATGGCCATAACTCCCAAACTAGACGACCTAGTGCGAAAATAAGCCCAATTCGTGATCACTCCAAATCTGACAAAAATTTTTGTATCAACTTTAAATGGCCATAACTCCCAAACTAGACGACCTAGCGCGAAAATAAGCCCAATTCGTGATCACTCCAAATCTGATCAAATCTTGTGTCTCATCTTTAAATGGCCATAACTCCCAAACTAGACGACCTAGTGCGAAAATAAGCCCAATTCGTGATCACTCCAAATGGGAAAAATTTTTTTTTCGCAACTTTAAATGGCCATAACTCCCAAACTAGACGACCTAGCGCGAAAATAGGCCCAATTCGTGATCACTCCAAATGGGAAAAAATTTTTTGTCGCAACTTTAAATGGCCATAACTCCCAAACTAGACGACCTAGCGCGAAAATAGGCCCAATTCGTGATCACTCCAAATGGGAAAAAATTTTTTGTATCAACTTTAAATGGCCATAACTCCCAAACTAGACGACCTAGCGCGAAAATAAGCCCAATTCGTGATCACTCCAAATCTGAGCAAATCTTGCGTCTCATCTTTAAATGGCCATAACTCCCAAATTAGACGCCCTAGCGCGAAAATAGGCCCAATTCGTGATCACTCCAAGCTGAACAAAATTTTTTGTTTGAACTTTAAATGGCCATAACTCCCAAACTAGACGACCTAGTGCGAAAATAAGCCCAATTCGTGATCACTCCAAATGGGAAAACATTTTTTGTCGCAACTTTAAACGGCCATAACTCCCAAACTAGACGACCTAGCGCGAAAATAAGCCTAATTCGTGATCACGCCAAACCGAACAAAATTTTTTGTCTCAACTTTAAATGGCCATAACTCCCAAACTAGACGACCTAGTGCGAAAATAAGCCCAATTCGTGATCACTCCAAATGGGAAAAAATTTTTTGTCGCAACTTTAAATGGCCATAACTCCCAAACTAGACGACCTAGCGCGAAAATAAGGCCCAATTCGTGATCACTCCAAATGGGAAAAAATTTTTTGTATCAACTTTAAATGGCCATAACTCCCAAACTAGACGACCTAGCGCGAAAATAAGCCCAATTCGTGATCACTCCAAATCTGAGCAAATCTTGCGTCTCATCTTTAAATGGCCATAACTCCCAAATTAGACGCTCTAGCGCGAAAATAGGCCCAATTCGTGATCACTCCAAGCTGAACAAAATTTTTTGTCTGAACTTTAAATGGCCATAACTCCCAAACTAGACGACTTAGCGCGAAAATAAGCCTAATTCGTGATCACTCCAAACCGAACAAAATTTTTTGTCTCAACTTTAAATGGCCATAACTCCCAAACTAGACGACCTAGTGCGAAAATAAGCCCAATTCGTGATCACTCCAAATCTGACAAAAATTTTTGTATCAATTTTAAATGGCCATAACTCCCAAACTAGACGACCTAGCGCGAAAATAAGCCCAATTCGTGATCACTCCAAATCTGATCAAATCTTGTGTCTCATCTTTAAATGGCCGTAACTCCCAAATTAGACGCCCTAGCGCGAAAATAGGCCCAATTCGGGATCACTCCAAACTGAACAAAATTTTTTGTCTGAACTTTAAATGGCCATAACTCCCAAACTAGACGACCTAGTGCGAAAATAAGCCCAATTCGTGATCACTCCAAATGGGAAAAAATTTTTTTCGCAACTTTAAATGGCCATAACTCCCAAACTAGACGACCTAGCGCGAAAATAGGCCCAATTCGTGATCACTCCAAATGGGAAAAAATTTTTTGTATCAACTTTAAATGGCCATAACTCCCAAACTAGACGACCTAGCGCGAAAATAAGCCTAATTCGTGATCACGCCAAACCGAACAAAATTTTTTATCTCAACTTTAAATGGCCATAACTCCCAAACTAGACGACCTAGCGCGAAAATAGGCCCAATTCGTGATCACTCCAAACGGGAAAAAATTTTTTGTCTGAACTTTAAATGGCCATAACTCCCAAACTAGACGACTTAGCTCGAAAATAAAACTAATTCGTGATCACCGCAAATGGGACAAAATTTTTTGTCTCAACTTTAAATGGCCATAACTCCCAAACTAGACGACCTAGCGCGAAAATAAGCCTAATTCGTGATCACGCCAAACGGGACAAAATTTTTTGTCTCAACTTTAAATGGCCATAACTCCCAAACTAGACGACCTAGTGCGAAAATAAGCCCAATTCGTGATCACTCCAAATGGGAAAAAATTTTTTGTCTCAACTTTAAATGGCCATAACTCCCAAACTAGACGACCTAGCGCGAAAATAGGCCCAATTCGTGATCACTCCAAATGGGAAAAAATTTTTTGTCTCAACTTTAAATGGCCATAACTCCCAAACTAGACGACCTAGCGCGAAAATAAGCCCAATTCGTGATCACTCCAAATCTGAGAAAATTTTGCGTCTCAACTTTAAATGGCCATAACTCCCAAACTAGACGACCTAGCGCGAAAATAAGCCCAATTCGTGATCACTCCAAATGGGACAAAATTTTTTGTCTCAACTTTAAATGGCCATAACTCCCAAACTAGACGACTTAGCTCGAAAATAAGACTAATTCGTGATCACCCCAAATGGGACAAAAATTTTTGTCTCAACTTTAAATGGCCATAACTCCCAAACTAGACGACCCTAGCGCGAAAATAAGCCCAATTCGTGATCACTCCAAATGGGAAAAAAATTTTTTGTGTCAACTTTAAATGGCCATAACTCCCAAACTAGACGACTTAGCTCGAAAATAAGGCCCAATTCGTGATCACTCCAAACCTGAACAAAATTTTTTGTCTCAACTTTAAATGGCCATAACTCCCAAACTAGACGACCTAGCGCGAAAATAGGCCCAATTCGTGATCACTCCAAATGGGAAAAAATTTTTGTATCAACTTTAAATGGCCATAACTCCCAAACTAGACGACCTAGCGCGAAAATAAGCCCAATTCGTGATCACTCCAAATCTGAACAAAATTTTTTGTCTCAACTTTAAATGGCCATAACTCCCAAACTAGACGACCTAGCGCGAAAATAAGCCCAATTCGTGATCACTCCAAATGGGAAAAAATTTTTTGTTGCAACTTTAAACGGCCATAACTCCCAAACTAGACGACTTAGCGCGAAAATAAGCCTAATTCGTGATCACTCCAAACCGAACAAAATTTTTTGTCTCAACTTTAAATGGCCATAACTCCCAAACTAGACGACCTAGCGTGAAAATAGGTCCAATTCGTGATCACTCCAAATCTGACAAAAAATTTTTGTGTCAACTTTAAATGGCCATAACTCCCAAACTAGACGACCTAGTGCGAAAATAAGCCCAATTCGTGATCACTCCAAATCTGACAAAAATTTTTGTATCAACTTTAAATGGCCATAACTCCCAAACTAGACGACCTAGCGCGAAAATAAGCCCAATTCGTGATCACTCCAAATCTGATCAAATTTTGTGTCTCATCTTTAAATGGCCATAACTCCCAAACTAGACGACCTAGCGCGAAAATAAGCCTAATTCGTGATCACTCCAAACTGAACAAAATTTTTTGTCTCAACTTTAAATGGCCATAACTCCCAAACTAGACGACTTAGCGCGAAAATAAGCCTAATTCGTGATCACTCCAAACCGAACAAAATTTTTTGTCTCAACTTTAAATGGCCATAACTCCCAAACTAGACGACCTAGCGTGAAAATAGGTCCAATTCGTGATCACTCCAAATCTGACAAAAATTTTTGTATCAACTTTAAATGGCCATAACTCCCAAACTAGACGACCTAGCGCGAAAATAAGCCTAATTCGTGATCACTCCAAACCGAACAAAAATTTTTTGTCTCAACTTTAAATGGCCATAACTCCCAAACTAGACGACCTAGCGCGAAAATAAGCCCAATTCGTGATCACTCCAAATCTGATCAAATCTTGTGTCTCATCTTTAAATGGCCGTAACTCCCAAATTAGACGCCCTAGCGCGAAAATAGGCCCAATTCGGGATCACTCCAAACTGAACAAAATTTTTTGTCTGAACTTTAAATGGCCATAACTCCCAAACTAGACGACTTAGCGCGAAAATAAGCCTAATTCGTGATCACTCCAAACCGAACAAAATTTTTTGTCTCAACTTTAAATGGCCATAACTCCCAAACTAGACGACCTAGCGCGAAAATAAGCCCAATTCGTGATCACTCCAAATCTGACAAAAATTTTTGTGTCAACTTTAAATGGCCATAACTCCCAAACTAGACGACTTAGCGCGAAAATAAGCCTAATTCGTGATCACTCCAAACCGAACAAAATTTTTTGTCTCAACTTTAAATGGCCATAACTCCCAAACTAGACGACCTAGCGTGAAAATAGGTCCGATTCGTGATCACTCCAAATCTGACAAAAAATTTTGTATCAACTTTAAATGGCCATAACTCCCAAACTAGACGACCTAGTGCGAAAATAAGCCCAATTCGTGATCACTCCAAATGGGAAAAAATTTTTTGTCTCAACTTTAAATGGCCATAACTCCCAAACTAGACGACCTAGCGCGAAAATAAGCCCAATTCGTGATCACTCCAAATCTGAACAAAATTTTTTGTCTCAACTTTAAATGGCCATAACTCCCAAACTAGACGACCTAGCGCGAAAATAAGTCCTAATTCGTGATCACTCCAAATGTGAAAAAAATTTTTGTATCAACTTTAAATGGCCATAACTCCCAAACTAGACGACCTAGCGCGAAAATAAGCCCAATTCGTGATCACTCCAAACCGAACAAAATTTTTTGTCTCAACTTTAAATGGCCATAACTCCCAAACTAGACGACCTAGCGCGAAAATAGGCCCAATTCGTGATCACTCCAAATCTGACAAAAATTTTTGTATCAACTTTAAATGGCCATAACTCCCAAACTAGACGACCTAGCGCGAAAATAAGCCCAATTCGTGATCACTCCAAACCGAACAAAATTTTTTGTCTCAACTTTAAATGGCCATAACTCCCAAACTAGACGACCTAGCGCGAAAATAAGCCTAATTCGTGATCACTCCAAATGGGAAAAAATTTTTTGTCTCAACTTAAAATGGTCATAACTCCCAAACTAGACGACCTAGCGCGAAAATAGGCCCAATTCGTGATCACTCCAAACTGAACAAAATTTTTTGTCTCAACTTTAAATGGCCATAACTCCCAAACTAGACGACCTAGCGCGAAAATAAGCCCAATTCGTGATCACTCCAAATGGGAACAAAATTTTTTGTCGCAACTTTAAATGGCCATAACTCCCAAACTAGACGACCTAGCGCGAAAATAGGCCCAATTCGTGATCACTCCAAATCTGAACAAAATTTTTTGTCTCAACTTTAAATGGCCATAACTCCCAAACTAGACGACTTAGCGCGAAAATAAGCCTAATTCGTGATCACTCCAAACCGAACAAAATTTTTTGTCTCAACTTTAAATGGCCATAACTCCCAAACTAGACGACCTAGCGCGAAAATAGGCCCAATTCGTGATCACTCCAAATCTGAAAAAAACTTTTTGTCTGAACTTTAAATGGCCATAACTCCCAAACTAGACGACCTAGTGCGAAAATAAGCCCAATTCGTGATCACTCCAAATGGGAAAAAATTTTTTGTCGCAACTTTAAACGGCCATAACTCCCAAACTAGACGACCTAGCGCGAAAATAAGCCTAATTCGTGATCACTCCAAACCGAACAAAATTTTTTGTCTCAACTTTAAATGGCCATAACTCCCAAACTAGACGACCTAGCGTGAAAATAGGTCCAATTCGTGATCACTCCAAATCTGACAAAAATTTTTGTATCAACTTTAAATGGCCATAACTCCCAAACTAGACGACCTAGTGCGAAAATAAGCCCAATTCGTGATCACTCCAAATGGGAAAAAATTTTTTGTATCAACTTTAAATGGCCATAACTCCCAAACTAGACGACCTAGCGCGAAAATAAGCCTAATTCGTGATCACTCCAAACCGAACAAAATTTTTTGTCTCAACTTTAAATGGCCATAACTCCCAAACTAGACGACCTAGCGTGAAAATAGGCCCAATTCGTGATCACTCCAAATCTGACAAAAATTTTTGTATCAACTTTAAATGGCCATAACTCCCAAACTAGACGACCTAGTGCGAAAATAAGCCCAATTCGTGATCACTCCAAATGGGAAAAAATTTTTTGTCGCAACTTTAAACGGCCATAACTCCCAAACTAGACGACCTAGCGCGAAAATAAGCCCAATTCGTGATCACTCCAAACCGAATAATTTTTGTCTCAACTTTAAATGGCCATAACTCCCAAACTAGACGACCTAGCGCGAAAATAAGCCCAATTCGTGATCACTCCAAATGGGAAAAAATTTTTTGTCTCAACTTTAAATGGCCATAACTCCCAAACTAGACGACCTAGTGCGAAAATAAGCCCAATTCGTGATCACTCCAAATGGGAAAAAATTTTTTGTCGCAACTTTAAATGGCCATAACTCCCAAACTAAAAAAACCATTACCCCCCAAACACAAATCATCTTTAAAGTAACAATTAGACGCCCTAGCGCGAAAATAGGCCCAATTCGGGATCACTCCAAACTGAACAAAATTTTTTGTCTGAACTTTAAATGGCCATAACTCCCAAACTAGACGACCTAGTGCGAAAATAAGCCCAATTCGTGATCACTCCAAATGGGAAAAAATTTTTTTTCGCAACTTTAAATGGCCATAACTCCCAAACTAGACGACCTAGCGCGAAAATAGGCCCAATTCGTGATCACTCCAAATGGGAAAAAATTTTTTGTATCAACTTTAAATGGCCATAACTCCCAAACTAGACGACCTAGCGCGAAAATAAGCCCAATTCGTGATCACTCCAAATGGGAAAAAATTTTTTGTATCAACTTTAAATGGCCATAACTCCCAAACTAGACGACCTAGTGCGAAAATAAGCCCAATTCGTGATCACTCCAAATGGGAAAAAATTTTTTGTCGCAACTTTAAATGGTCATAACTCCCAAACTAGACGCCCTAGCGCGAAAATAGGCCCAATTCGTGATCACTCCAAGCTGAACAAAATTTTTTGTCTGAACTTTAAATGGCCATAACTCCCAAACTAGACGACTTAGCGCGAAAATAAGCCTAATTCGTGATCACTCCAAACCGAACAAAATTTTTTGTCTCAACTTTAAATGGCCATAACTCCCAAACTAGACGACCTAGCGTGAAAATAGGTCCAATTCGTGATCACTCCAAATCTGACAAAAAATTTTGTATCAACTTTAAATGGCCATAACTCCCAAACTAGACGACCTAGTGCGAAAATAAGCCCAATTCGTGATCACTCCAAATCTGACAAAAATTTTTGTATCAACTTTAAATGGTCATAACTCCCAAACTAGACGACCTAGCGCGAAAATAAGCCCAATTCGTGATCACTCCAAATCTGATCAAATCTTGTGTCTCATCTTTAAATGGCCGTAACTCCCAAATTAGACGCCCTAGCGCGAAAATAGGCCCAATTCGGGATCACTCCAAACTGAACAAAATTTTTTGTCTGAACTTTAAATGGCCATAACTCCCAAACTAGACGACCTAGTGCGAAAATAAGCCCAATTCGTGATCACTCCAAATGGGAAAAAATTTTTTTTCGCAACTTTAAATGGCCATAACTCCCAAACTAGACGACCTAGCGCGAAAATAGGCCCAATTCGTGATCACTCCAAATGGGAAAAAATTTTTTGTATCAACTTTAAATGGCCATAACTCCCAAACTAGACGACCTAGCGCGAAAATAAGCCCAATTCGTGATCACTCCAAATCTGAGCAAATCTTGCGTCGCATCTTTAAATGGCCATAACTCCCAAATTAGACGCCCTAGCGCGAAAATAGGCCCAATTCGTGATCACTCCAAGCTGAACAAAACTTTTTGTCTGAACTTTAAATGGCCATAACTCCCAAACTAGACGACCTAGTGCGAAAATAAGCCCAATTCGTGATCACTCCAAATGGGAAAAAATTTTTTGTCGCAACTTTAAACGGCCATAACTCCCAAACTAGACGACCTAGCGCGAAAATAAGCCTAATTCGTGAACACGCCAAACCGAACAAAATTTTTTGTCTCAACTTTAAATGGCCATAACTCCCAAACTAGACGACCTAGCGTGAAAATAGGTCCAATTCGTGATCACTCCAAATCTGACAAAAAATTTTGTATCAACTTTAAATGGCCATAACTCCCAAACTAGACGACCTAGTGCGAAAATAAGCCCAATTCGTGATCACTCCAAATCTGACAAAAATTTTTGTATCAACTTTAAATGGCCATAACTCCCAAACTAGACGACCTAGCGCGAAAATAAGCCCAATTCGTGATCACTCCAAATCTGATCAAATCTTGCGTCTCATCTTTAAATGGCCATAACTCCCAAAATAGACGCCCTAGCGCGAAAATAGGCCCAATTCGTGATCACTCCAAGCTGAACAAAATTTTTTGTCTGAACTTTAAAAGGCCATAACTCCCAAACTAGACGACTTAGCGCGAAAATAAGCCTAATTCCTGATCACTCCAAACCGAACAAAATTTTTTGTCTCAACTTTAAATGGCCATAACTCCCAAACTAGACGACCTAGCGTGAAAATAGGTCCAATTCGTGATCACTCCAAATCTGACAAAAAATTTTGTATCAACTTTAAATGGCCATAACTCCCAAACTAGACGACCTAGTGCGAAAATAAGCCCAATTCGTGATCACTCCAAATCTGACAAAAATTTTTGTATCAACTTTAAATGGCCATAACTCCCAAACTAGACGACCTAGCGCGAAAATAAGCCCAATTCGTGATCACTCCAAATCTGATCAAATCTTGTGTCTCATCTTTAAATGGCCGTAACTCCCAAATTAGACGCCCTAGCGCGAAAATAGGCCCAATTCGGGATCACTCCAAACTGAACAAAATTTCTTGTCTGAATTTTAAATGGCCATAACTCCCAAACTAGACGACCTAGTGCGAAAATAAGCCCAATTCGTGATCACTCCAAATGGGAAAAAATTTTTTTTCGCAACTTTAAATGGCCATAACTCCAAATCTCCAAATCTGAGCAAATCTTGCGTCTCATCTTTAAATGGCCATAACTCCCAAATTAGACGCCCTAGCGCGAAAATAGGCCCAATTCGTGATCACTTTAAATGGCCATAACTCCCAAACTAGACGACCTAGTGCGAAAATAAGCCCAATTCGTGATCACTCCAAATGGGAAAACATTTTTTGTCGCAACTTTAAACGGCCATAACTCCCAAACTAGACGACCTAGCGCGAAAATAAGCCTAATTCGTGATCACTCCAAACCGAACAAAATTTTTTGTCTCAACTTTAAATGGCCATAACTCCCAAACTAGACGACCTAGCGCGAAAATAAGCCTAATTCGTGATCACTCCAAATGGGACAAAATTTTTTGTCTGAACTTTAAATGGCCATAGCTCCCAAACTAGACGACTTAGCTCGAAAATAAAACTAATTCGTGATCACCGCAAATGGGACAAAATTTTTTGTCTCAACTTTAAATGGCCATAACTCCCAAACTAGACGACCTAGAGTGAAAATAGGCCCAATTCGTGATCACTCCAAATCTGACAACATTTTTTGTATCAACTTTAAATGGCCATAACTCCCAAACTAGACGACCTAGCGCGAAAATAGGCCCAATTCGTGATCACTCCAAATGGGAAAAATTTTTTGTCTCAACTTTAAATGGCCATAACTCCCAAACTAGACGACCTAGCGCGAAAATAAGCCCAATTCGTGATCACTCCAAATGGGAAAAAATTTTTGTATCAACTTTAAATGGCCATAACTCCCAAACTAGACGACCTAGCGCGAAAATAAGCCCAATTCGTGATCACTCCAAATCTGAGCAAATCTTGCGTCTCATCTTTAAATGGCCATAACTCCCAAATTAGACGCCCTAGCGCGAAAATAGGCCCAATTCGTGATCACTCCAAGCTGAACAAAATTTTTTATCTGAACTTTAAATGGCCATAACTCCCAAACTAGACGACCTAGTGCGAAAATAAGCCCAATTCGTGATCACTCCAAATGGGAAAAAATTTTTTGTATCAACTTTAAATGGCCATAACTCCCAACCTAGACGACCTAGTGCGAAAATAAGCCCAATTCGTGATCACTCCAAATGGGAAAAAATTTTTTGTCGCAACTTCAAATGGCCATAACTCCCAAACTAGACGACCTAGTGCGAAAATAAGCCCAATTCGTGATCACTCCAAATGGGAAAACATTTTTTGTCGCAACTTTAAATGGCCATAACTCCCAAACTAGACGACCTAGCGCGAAAATAAGCCCAATTCGTGATCACTCCAAATCTGATCAAATCTTGCGTCTCATCTTTAAATGGCCATAACTCCCAAATTAGACGGCCTAGCGCGAAAATAGGCCCAATTCGTGATCACTCCAAACTGAACAAAATTTTTTGTCTGAACTTTAAATGGCCATAACTCCCAAACTAGACGACCTAGTAGGAAAATAAGCCCAATTCGTGATCACTCCAAATGGGAAAAAATTTTTTGTATCAACTTTAAATGGCCATAACACCCAAACTAGACGACCTAGTGCGAAAATAAGCCCAATTCGTGATCACTCCAAATGGGAAAAAATTTTTTGTCGCAACTTCAAATGGCCATAACTCCCAAACTAGACGACCTAGTGCGAAAATAAGCCCAATTCGTGATCACTCCAAATGGGAAAAAATTTTTTGTCGCAACTTTAAACGGCCATAACTCCCAAACTAGACGACCTAGCGCGAAAAAAAGCCTAATTCGTGATCACGCCAAACCGAACAAAATTTTTTATCTCAACTTTAAATGGCCATAACTCCCAAACTAGACGACCTAGTGCGAAAATAAGCCCAATTCGTGATCACTCCAAATCTGAGCAAATCTTGCGTCTCATCTTTAAATGGCCATAACTCCCAAATTAGACGACTTAGCGCCTAAATAAGCCTAATTCGTGATCACTCCAAACCGAACAAAATTTTTTGTCTCAACTTTAAATGGCCATAACTCCCAAACTAGACGACCTAGCGCGAAAATAGGCCCAATTCGTGATCACTCCAAATGGGAAAAAATTTTTTGTCTGAACTTTAAATGGCCATAGCTCCCAAACTAGACGACTTAGCTCGAAAATAAAACTAATTCGTGATCACCGCAAATGGGACAAAATTTTTTGTCTCAACTTTAAATGGCCATAACTCCCAAACTAGACGACCTAGCGCGAAAATAGGCCCAATTCGTGATCACTCCAAATGGGAAAAAATTTTTTGTCTGAACTTTAAATGGCCATAGCTCCCAAACTAGACGACTTAGCTCGAAAATAAAACTAATTCGTGATCACCGCAAATGGGACAAAATTTTTTATCTCACCTTTAAATGGCCATAACTCCCAAACTAGACGACCTAGTGCGAAAATAAGCCCAATTCGTGATCACTCCAAATGGGAAAAAATTTTTTGTCGCAACTTTAAATGGCCATAACTCCCAAACTAGACGACCTAGCGCGAAAATAGGCCCAATTCGTGATCACTCCAAATGGGAAAAAATTTTTTGTATCAACTTTAAATGGCCATAACTCCCAAACTAGACGACCTAGCGCGAAAATAAGCCCAATTCGTGATCACTCCAAATCTGAGCAAATCTTGCGTCTCATCTGTAAATGGCCATAACTCCCAAATTAGACGCCCTAGCGCGAAAATAGGCCCAATTCGTGATCACTCCAAGCTGAACAAAATTTTTTGTCTGAACTTTAAATGGCCATAACTCCCAAACTAGACGACCTAGTGCGAAAATAAGCCCAATTCGTGATCACTCCAAATGGGAAAAAATTTTTTGTCGCAACTTTGAACGGCCATAACTCCCAAACTAGACGACCTAGTGCGAAAATAAGCCCAATTCGTGATCACTCCAAATGGGAAAACATTTTTTGTCGCAACTTTAAACGGCCATAACTCCCAAACTAGACGACCTAGCGCGAAAATAAGCCTAATTCGTGATCACTCCCAACCGAACAAAATTTTTTGTCTGAACTTTAAATGGCCATAACTCCCAAACTAGACGACCTAGCGCGAAAATAGGCCCAATTCGTGATCACTCCAAATGGGAAAAAATTTTTTGTCTGAACTTTAAATGGCCATAGCTCCCAAACTAGACGACTTAGCTCGAAAATAAAACTAATTCGTGATCACCGCAAATGGGACAAAATTTTTTTGTCTCAACTTTAAATGGCCATAACTCCCAAACTAGACGACCTAGAGTGAAAATAGGCCCAATTCGTGATCACTCCAAATCTGACAACATTTTTTGTATCAACTTTAAATGGCCATAACTCCCAAACTAGACGACCTAGTGCGAAAATAAGCCCAATTCGTGATCACTCCAAATGGGAAAAAATTTTTTGTCGCAACTTTAAATGGCCATAACTCCCAAACTAGACGACCTAGCGCGAAAATAGGCCCAATTCGTGATCACTCCAAATGGGAAAAAAATTTTTTGTATCAACTTTAAATGGCCATAACTCCCAAACTAGACGACCTAGCGCGAAAATAAGCCCAATTCGTGATCACTCCAAATCTGAGCAAATCTTGCGTCTCATCTTTAAATTGCCATAACTCCCAAATTAGACGCCCTAGCGCGAAAATAGGCCCAATTCGTGATCACTCCAAGCTGAACAAAATTTTTTGTCTGAACTTTAAATGGCCATAACTCCCAAACTAGACGACCTAGTGCGAAAATAAGCCCAATTCGTGATCACTCCAAATGGGAAAACATTTTTTGTCGCAACTTTAAACGGCCATAACTCCCAAACTAGACGACCTAGCGCGAAAATAAGCCTAATTCGTGATCACGCCAAACCGAACAAAATTTTTTATCTCAACTTTAAATGGCCATTACTCCCAAACTAGACGACCTAGTGCGAAAATAAGCCCAATTCGTGATCACTCCAAATGGGAAAAAATTTTTTGTCGCAACTTTAAATGGCCATAACTCCCAAACTAGACGACCTAGCGCGAAAATAGGCCCAATTCGTGATCACTCCAAATGGGAAAAAATTTTTTGTATCAACTTTAAATGGCCATAACTCCCAAACTAGACGACCTAGCGCGAAAATAAGCCCAATTCGTGATCACTCCAAATCTGAGAAAATCTTGCGTCTCATCTTTAAATGGCCATAACTCCCAAATTAGACGCCCTAGCGCGAAAATAGGCCCAATTCGTGATCACTCCAAGCTGAACAAAATTTTTTGTATGAACTTTAAATGGCCATAACTCCCAAACTAGACGACCTAGTGCGAAATTAAGCCCAATTCGTGATCACTCCAAATGGGAAAAAATTTTTTGTCGCAACTTTGAACGGCCATAACTCCCAAACTAGACGACCTAGCGCGAAAATAAGCCTAATTCGTGATCACGCCAAACCGAACAAAATTTTTTATCTCAACTTTAAATGGCCATAACTCCCAAACTAGACGACCTAGTGCGAAAAGCGAACGAAGCCCAATTCGTGATCACTCCAAATGGGAAAAAATTTTTTGTCGCAACTTTAAATGGCCATAACTCCCAAACTAGACGACATAGCGCGAAAATAGGCCCAATTCGTGATCACTCCAAATGGGAAAAAATTTTTTGTATCAACTTTAAATGGCCATAACTCCCAAACTAGACGACCTAGCGCAAAAATAAGCCCAATTCGTGATCACTCCAAATCTGAGCAAATCTTGCGTCTCATCTTTAAATGGCCATAACTCCCAAATTAGACGCCCTAGCGCGAAAATAGGCCCAATTCGTGATCACTCCAAGCTGAACAAAATTTTTTGTCTGAACTTTAAATGGCCATAACTCCCAAACTAGACGACCTAGTGCGAAAATAAGCCCAATTCGTGATCACTCCAAATGGGAAAAAATTTTTTGTCGCAACTTTGAACGGCCATAACTCCCAAACTAGACGACCTAGCGCGAAAATAAGCCTAATTCGTGATCACGCCAAACCGAACAAAATTTTTTATCTCAACTTTAAATGGCCATAACTCCCAAATTAGACGCCCTAGCGCGAAAATAGGCCCAATTCGTGATCACTCCAAATGGGAAAAAATTTTTGTCTGAACTTTAAATGGCCATAACTCCCAAACTAGACGACTTAGCTCGAAAATAAAACTAATTCGTGATCACCGCAAATGGGACAAAATTTTTTGTCTCAACTTTAAATGGCCATAACTCCCAAACTAGACGACCTAGAGTGAAAATAGGCCCAATTCGTGATCACTCCAAATCTGACAACATTTTTTGTATCAACTTTAAATGGCCATAACTCCCAAACTAGACGACCTAGCGCGGAAATAAGCCCAATTCGTGATCACTCCAAATGGGAAAAAATTTTTTGTCTGAACTTTAAATGGCCATAACTCCCAAATTAGACGCCCTAGCGCGAAAATAGGCCCAATTCGTGATCACTCCAAATGGGAAAAAATTCTTTGTGTCAACTTCAAATGGCCATAACTCCCAAACTAGACGACTTAGCTCGAAAATAAGCCCAATTCGTGATCACTCCAAACCGAACAAAATTTTTGTGTATCAACTTTCAATGGCCATAACTCCCAAACTAGACGACCTAGTGCGAAAATAAGCCCAATTCGTGATCACTCCAAATGGGAAAAAATTTTTTGTCGCAACTTTAAACGGCCATAACTCCCAAACTAGACGACCTAGCGCGAAAATAAGCCTAATTCGTGATCACTCCAAACCGAACAAAATTTTTTGTATCAACTTTAAATGGCCATAACTCCCAAACTAGACGACTTAGCTCGAAAATAAGCCCAATTCGTGATCACTCCAAACCGAACAAAATTTTTTGTCTCAACTTTAAATGGCCATAACTCCCAAGCTAAGCGACCTAGCGCGAAAATAAGCCTAATTCGTGATCACTCCAAATCTGGCGAAATTTTTTGTCTCAACTTTAAATGGCCATAACTCCCAAACTAGACGACCTAGCGCAAAAATAAGCCTATTTCATGATTACTACAAATGTGGCAAAACTTTTTGTATCAACTTTAAATGGCCATTACTCCCAAACTAGACGACTTCGCGCGAAAATAAGCCTATTTCGTGATCACTCCAAATCTGGAAAAATGTTTTGTCTCAACTTTAAATGGCCATTACTCCCAAACTAGACGACTTAGCTCGAAAATAAGCCCAATTCGTGATCACTCCAAACCGAACAAAATTTTTTGTCTCAACTTTAAATGGTCATAACTCCCAAGCTAAGCGACCTAGCGCGAAAATAAGCCTAATTCGTGATCACTCCAAATCTGGCGAAATTTTTTGTCTCAACTTTAAATGGCCATAACTCCCAAATTAGACGCCCTAGCGCGAAAATAGGCCCAATTCGTGATCACTCCAAATGGGAAAAAATTCTTTGTGTCAACTTCAAATGGCCATAACTCCCAAACTAGACGACCTAGCGCGAAAATAGGCCCAATTGGTGATCACTCCAAATGGGAAAACATTTTTTGTATCAACTTTAAATGGCCATAACTCCCAAACTAGACGACCTAGCGCGAAAATAAGCCCAATTCGTGATCACTCCAAATCTGAGCAAATCTTGCGTCTCATCTTTAAATGGCCATAAATCCCAAATTAGACGCCCTAGCGCGAAAATAGGCCCAATTCGTGATCACTCCAAATCTGACAACATTTTTTGTATCAACTTTAAATGGCCATAACTCCCAAACTAGACGACTTAGCGCCTAAATAAGCCTAATTCGTGATCACTCCAAACCGAACAAAATTTTTTGTATCAACTTTAAATGGCCATAACTCCCAAACTAGACGACCTAGCGCGGAAATAAGCCCAATTCGTGATCACTCCAAATGGGAAAAAATTTTTGTCTGAACTTTAAATGGCCATAACTCCCAAATTAGACGCCCTAGCGCGAAAATAGGCCCAATTCGTGATCACTCCAAATGGGAAAAAATTCTTTGTGTCAACTTCAAATGGCCATAACTCCCAAACTAGACGACTTAGCTCGAAAATAAGCCCAATTCGTGATCACTCCAAACCGAACAAAATTTTTTGTCTCAACTTTCAATGGTCATAACTCCCAAACTAGACGACCTAGTGCGAAAATAAGCCCAATTCGTGATCACTCCAAATGGGAAAAAATTTTTTGTCGCAACTTTAAACGGCCATAACTCCCAAACTAGACGACCTAGCGCGAAAATAAGCCTAATTCGTGATCACGCCAAACCGAACAAAATTTTTTATCTCAACTTTAAATGGCCATAACTCCCAAACTAGACGACCTAGTGCGAAAATAATCCCAATTCGTGATCACTCCAAATGGGAAACATTTTTTGTCGCAACTTTAAATGGCCATAACTCCCAAACTAGACGACCTAGCGCGAAAATAGGCCCAATTCGTGATCACTCCAAATGGGAAAAAATTTTTTGTATCAACGTTAAATGGCCATAACTCCCAAACTAGACGACCTAGCGCGAAAATAAGCCCAATTCGTGATCACTCCAAATCTGAGCAAATCTTGCGTCTCATCTTTAAATGGCCATAAATCCCAAATTAGACGCCCTAGCGCGAAAATAGGCCCAATTCGTGATCACTCCAAATCTGACAACATTTTTTGTATCAACTTTAAATGGCCATAACTCCCAAACTAGACGACTTAGCGCCTAAATAAGCCTAATTCGTGATCACTCCAAACCGAACAAAATTTTTTGTCTCAACTTTAAATGGCCATAACTCCCAAACTAGACGACCTAGCGCGAAAATAGGCCCAATTCGTGATCACTCCAAATGGGAAAAAATTTTTTGTCGCAACTTTGAACGGCCATAACTCCCAAACTAGACGACCTAGCGCGAAAATAAGCCTAACTCGTGATCACTCCAAATCTGACAACATTTTTTGTATCAACTTTAAATGGCCATAACTCCCAAACTAGACGACTTAGCGCCTAAATAAGCCTAATTCGTGATCACTCCAAACCGAACAAAATTTTTTGTCTCAACTTTAAATGGCCATAACTCCCAAACTAGACGACCTAGCGCGAAAATAAGCCCAATTCGTGATCACTCCAAATCTGAGCAAATCTTGCGTCTCATCTTTAAATGGCCATAACTCCCAAATTAGACGCCCTAGCGCGAAAATAGGCCCAATTCGTGATCACTCCAAGCTGAACAAAATTTTTTGTCTGAACTTTAAATGGCCATAACTCCCAAACTAGACGACTTAGCGCGAAAATAAGCCTAATTCGTGATCACTCCAAACCGAACAAAATTTTTTGTCTCAACTTTAAATGGCCGTAACTCCCAAACTAGACGACCTAGCGTGAAAATAGGTCCAATTCGTGATCACTCCAAATCTGACAAAAATTTTTGTATCAACTTTAAATGGCCATAACTCCCAAACTAGACGACCTAGTGCGAAAATAAGCCCAATTCGTGATCACTCCAAATCTGATAAAAATTTTTGTATCAACTTTAAATGGCCATAACTCCCAAACTAGACGACCTAGCGCGAAAATAAGCCCAATTCGTGATCACTCCAAATCTGATCAAATCTTGTGTCTCATCTTTAAATGGCCGTAACTCCCAAATTAGACGACATAGCGCGAAAATAGGCCCAATTCGTGATCACTCCAAATGGGAAAAAATTTTTTGTATCAACTTTAAATGGCCATAACTCCCAAACTAGACGACCTAGCGCGAAAATAAGCCCAATTCGTGATCACTCCAAATCTGACCAAATCTTTCGTCTCATCTTTAAATGGCCATAACTCCCAAATAAGACGCCCTAGCGCAAAATAGGCCCAATTCGTGATCACTCCAAGCTGAACAAAATTTTTGTCTGAACTTTAAATGGCCATAACTCCCAAACTAGACGACCTAGTGCGAAAATAAGCCCAATTCGTGATCACTCCAAATGGGAAAAAATTTTTTGTATCAACTTTAAATGGCCATAACTCCCAAACTAGACGACCTAGCGCGAAAATAAGCCCAATTCGTGATCACTCCAAATCTGAGCAAATCTTGCGTCTCATCTTTAAATGGCCATAACTCCCAAATTAGACGCCCTAGCGCGAAAATAGGCCCAATTCGTGATCACTCCAAGCTGAACAAAATTTTTTGTCTGAACTTTAAATGGCCATAACTCCCAAACTAGACGACTTAGCGCGAAAATAAGCCTAATTCGTGATCACTCCAAACCGAACAAAATTTTTTGTCTCAACTTTAAATGGCCGTAACTCCCAAACTAGACGACCTAGCGTGAAAATAGGTCCAATTCGTGATCACTCCAAATCTGACAAAAAATTTTGTATCAACTTTAAATGGCCATAACTCCCAAACTAGACGACCTAGTGCGAAAATAAGCCCAATTCGTGATCACTCCAAATCTGATAAAAATTTTTGTATCAACTTTAAATGGCCATAACTCCCAAACTAGACGACCTAGCGCGAAAATAAGCCCAATTCGTGATCACTCCAAATCTGATCAAATCTTGTGTCTCATCTTTAAATGGCCGTAACTCCCAAATTAGACGACATAGCGCGAAAATAGGCCCAATTCGTGATCACTCCAAATGGGAAAAAATTTTTTGTATCAACTTTAAATGGCCATAACTCCCAAACTAGACGACCTAGCGCGAAAATAAGCCCAATTCGTGATCACTCCAAATCTGACCAAATCTTGCGTCTCATCTTTAAATGGCCATAACTCCCAAATAAGACGCCCTAGCGCGAAAATAGGCCCAATTCGTGATCACTCCAAGCTGAACAAAATTTTTTGTCTGAACTTTAAATGGCCATAACTCCTAAACTAGACGACCTAGTGCGAAAATAAGCCCAATTCGTGATCACTCCAAATGGGAAAAAATTTTTTGTCGCAACTTTGAACGGCCATAACTCCCAAACTAGACGACCTAGCGCGAAAATAAGCCTAATTCGTGATCACGCCAAACCGAACAAAATTTTTTATCTCAGCTTTAAATGGCAATAACTCCCAAATTAGACGCCCTAGCGCGAAAATAGGCCCAATTCGTGATCACTCCAAATGGGAAAAAAATTTTTGTCTGAACTGATGGCCATAACTCCCAAACTAGACGACTTAGCTCGAAAATAAAACTAATTCGTGATCACCGCAAATGGGACAAAATTTTTTGTCTCAACTTTAAATGGCCATAACTCCCAAACTAGACGACCTAGAGTGAAAATAGGCCCAATTCGTGATCACTCCAAATCTGACAACATTTTTTGTATCAACTTTAAATGGCCATAACTCCCAAACTAGACGACCTAGCGCGGAAATAAGCCCAATTCGTGATCATTCCAAATGGGAAAAAATTTTTTGTCTGAACTTTAAATGGCCGTAACTCCCAAATTAGACGCCCTAGGCCCAATTCGTGATCACTCTAAATGGGAAAAAATTCTTTGTGTCAACTTCAAATGGCCATAACTCCCAAACTAGACGACTTAGCTCGAAAATAAGCCCAATTCGTGATCACTCCAAACCGAACAAAATTTTTTGTCTCAACTTTCAATGGCCATAACTCCCAAACTAGACGACCTAGTGCGAAAATAAGCCCAATTCGTGATCACTCCAAATGGGAAAAAATTTTTTGTCGCAACTTTAAACGGCCATAACTCCCAAACTAGACGACCTAGCGCGAAAATAAGCCTAATTCGTGATCACTCCAAACCGAACAAAATTTTTTGTATCAACTTCAAATGGCCATAACTCCCAAACTAGACGACTTAGCTCGAAAATAAGCCCAATTCGTGATCACTCCAAACCGAACAAAATTTTTTGTCTCAACTTTCAATGGCCATAACTCCCAAACTAGACGACCTAGTGCGAAAATAAGCCCAATTCGTGATCACTACAAATGGGAAAAAATTTTTTGTCGCAACTTTAAATGGCCATAACTCCCAAACTAGACGACCTAGCGCGGAAATAAGCCCAATTCGTGATCACTCCAAATGGGAAAAAATTTTTTGTCTGAACTTTAAATGGCCGTAACTCCCAAATTAGACGCCCTAGCGCGAAAATAGGCCCAATTCGTGATCATTCTAAATGGGAAAAAATTCTTTGTGTCAACTTCAAATGGCCATAACTCCCAAACTAGACGACTTAGCTCGAAAATAAGCCCAATTCGTGATCACTCCAAACCGAACAAAATTTTTTGTCTCAACTTTCAATGGCCATAACTCCCAAACTAGACGACCTAGCGCAAAAATAAGCCTATTTCATGATTACTACAAATGTGGCAAAATTTTTTGTATCAACTTTAAATGGCCATTACTCCCAAACTAGACGACTTCGCGCGAAAATAAGCCTATTTCGTGATCACTCCAAATCTGGCAAAATGTTTTGTCTCA
Organism: Chymomyza costata; assembly: GCA_018150985.1. NCBI lineage: Eukaryota > Metazoa > Arthropoda > Insecta > Diptera > Drosophilidae > Chymomyza > Chymomyza costata. Next base: position 208,013 of record JAECWU010000040.1, on the reverse strand, counting down.
ACTTTAAATGGCCATTACTCCCAAACTAGACGACTTAGCTCGAAAATAAGCCCAATTCGTGATCACTCCAAACCGAACAAAATTTTTTGTCTCAACTTTAAATGGTCATAACTCCCAAGCTAAGCGACCTAGCGCGAAAATAAGCCTAATTCGTGATCACTCCAAATCTGGCGAAATTTTTTGTCTCAACTTTAAATGGCCATAACTCCCAAATTAGACGCCCTAGCGCGAAAATAGGCCCAATTCGTGATCACTCCAAATGGGAAAAAATTCTTTGTGTCAACTTCAAATGGCCATAACTCCCAAACTAGACGACCTAGCGCGAAAATAGGCCCAATTCGTGATCACTCCAAATGGGAAAAATTTTTTTGTATCAACTTTAAATGGCCATAACTCCCAAACTAGACGACCTAGCGCGAAAATAAGCCCAATTCGTGATCACTCCAAATCTGAGCAAATCTTGCGTCTCATCTTTAAATGGCCATAACTCCCAAATTAGACGCCCTAGCGCGAAAATAGGCCCAATTCGTGATCACTCCAAGCTGAACAAAATTTTTTGTCTGAACTTTAAATGGCCATAACTCCCAAACTAGACGACCTAGTGCGAAAATAAGCCCAATTCGTGATCACTCCAAATGGGAAAACATTTTTTGTCGCAACTTTAAACGGCCATAACTCCCAAACTAGACGACCTAGCGCGAAAATAAGCCTAATTCGTGATCACGCCAAACCGAACAAAATTTTTTATCTCAACTTTAAATGGCCATAACTCCCAAACTAGAGGACCTAGTGCGAAAATAAGCCCAATTCGTGATCACTCCAAATGGGAAAAAATTTTTTGTCGCAACTTTAAATGGCCATAACTCCCAAACTAGACGACCTAGCGCGAAAATAGGCCCAATTCGTGATCACTCCAAATGGGAAAAAATTTTTTGTCGCAACTTTAAATGGCCATAACTCCCAAACTAGACGACCTAGCGCGAAAATAAGCCCAATTCGTGATCACTCCAAATCTGAGCAAATCTTGCGTCTCATCTTTAAATGGCCATAACTCCCAAATTAGACGCCCTAGCGCGAAAATAGGCCCAATTCGTGATCACTCCAAGCTGAACAAAATTTTTTGTCTGAACTTTAAATGGCCATAACTCCCAAACTAGACGACCTAGTGCGAAAATAAGCCCAATTCGTGATCACTCCAAATGGGAAAACATTTTTTGTCGCAACTTTAAACGGCCATAACTCCCAAACTAGACGACCTAGCGCGAAAATAAGCCTAATTCGTGATCACGCCAAACCGAACAAAATTTTTTATCTCAACTTTAAATGGCCATAACTCCCAAACTAGAGGACCTAGTGCGAAAATAAGCCCAATTCGTGATCACTCCAAATGGGAAAAAATTTTTTGTATCAACTTTAAATGGCCATAACTCCCAAACTAGACGACCTAGCGCGAAAATAAGCCCAATTCGTGATCACTCCAAATCTGAGCAAATCTTGCGTCTCATCTTTAAATGGCCATAACTCCCAAATTAGACGCCCTAGCGCGATAATAGGCCCAATTCGTGATCACTCCAAATCTGACAACATTTTTTGTATCAACTTTAAATGGCCATAACTCCCAAACTAGACGACTTAGCGCCTAAATAAGCCTAATTCGTGATCACTCCAAACCGAACAAAACTTTTTGTCTCCACTTTAAATGGCCATAACTCCCAAACTAGACGACCTAGCGCGAAAATAGGCCCAATTCGTGATCACTCCAAACGGGAAAAAATTTTTTGTCGCAACTTTGAACGGCCATAACTCCCAAACTAGACGACCTAGCGCGAAAATAAGCCTAATTCGTGATCACTCCAAATCTGACAACATTTATGGTAAAAACTTTAAATGGCCATAACTCCCAAACTAGACGACTTAGCGCCTAAATAAGCCTAATTCGTGATCACTCCAAACCGAAAAAAATTTTTTGTCTCAACTTTAAATGGCCATAACTCCCAAACTAGACGACCTAGCGCGAAAATAGGCCCAATTCGTGATCACTCCAAATGGGAAAAAATTTTTTGTATCAACTTTAAATGGCCATAACTCCCAAACTAGACGACCTAGCGCGAAAATAAGCCCAATTCGTGATCACTCCAAATCTGAGCAAATCTTGCGTCTCATCTTTAAATGGCCATAACTCCCAAATTAGACGCCCTAGCGCGAAAATAGGCCCAATCCGTGATCACTCCAAGCTGAACAAAATTTTTTGTCTGAACTTTAAATGGCCATAACTCCCAAACTAGACGACCTAGTGCGAAAATAAGCCCAATTCGTGATCACTCCAAATGGGAAAAAATTTTTTGTCGCAACTTTAAATGGCCATAACTCCCAAACTAGACGACCTAGTGCGAAAATAAGCCCAATTCGTGATCACTCCAAATGGGAAAACATTTTTTGTCGCAACTTTAAACGGCCATAACTCCCAAACTAGACGACCTAGCGCGAAAATAAGCCTAATTCGTGATCACGCCAAACCGAACAAAATTTTTTATCTCAACTTTAAATGGCCATAACTCCCAAACTAGACGACCTAGTGCGAAAATAAGCCCAATTCGTGATCACTCCAAATGGGAAAAAATTTTTTGTCGCAACTTTAATTGGCCATAACTCCCAAACTAGAGGACCTAGCGCGAAAATAGGCCCAATTCGTGATCACTCCAAATTGGAAAAAATTTTTTGTATCAACTTTAAATGGCCATAACTCCCAAACTAGACGACCTAGCGCGAAAATAAGCCCAATTCGTGATCACTCCAAATCTGAGCAAATCTTGCGTCTCATCTTTAAATGGCCATAACTCCCAAATTAGACGCCCTAGCGCGAAAATAGGCCCAATTCGTGATCACTCCAAGCTGAACAAAATTTTTTGTCGCAACTTTAAATGGCCATAACTCCCAAACTAGAGGACCTAGCGCGAAAATAGGCCCAATTCGTGATCACTCCAAATTGGAAAAAATTTTTTGTATCAACTTTAAATGGCCATAACTCCCAAATTAGACGACCTAGCGCGAAAATAGGCCCAATTCGTGATCACTCCAAATGGGAAAAAATTTTTTGTATCAACGTTAAATGGCCATAACTCCCAAACTAGACGACCTAGCGCGAAAATAAGCCCAATTCGTGATCACTCCAAATCTGAGCAAATCTTGCGTCTCATCTTTAAATGGCCATAAATCCCAAATTAGACGCCCTAGCGCGAAAATAGGCCCAATTCGTGATCACTCCAAATCTGACAACATTTTTTGTATCAACTTTAAATGGCCATAACTCCCAAACTAGACGACTTAGCGCCTAAATAAGCCTAATTCGTGATCACTCCAAACCGAACAAAATTTTTTGTCTCAACTTTAAATGGCCATAACTCCCAAACTAGACGACCGAGCGCGAAAATAGGCCCAATTCGTGATCACTCCAAATGGGAAAAAATTTTTTGTCGCAACTTTGAACGGCCATAACTCCCAAACTAGACGACCTAGCGCGAAAATAAGCCTAATTCGTGATCACTCCAAACCGAACAAAATTTTTTGTATCAACTTTAAATGGCCATAACTCCCAAACTAGACGACTTAGCGCCTAAATAAGCCTAATTCGTGATCACTCCAAACCGAACAAAATTTTTTGTCTCAACTTTAAATGGCCATAACTCCCAAACTAGACGACCTAGCGCGAAAATAGGCCCAATTCGTGATCACTCCAAATGGGAAAAAATTTTTTGTCTGAACTTTAAATGGCCATAGCTCCCAAACTAGACGACTTAGCTCGAAAATAAAACTAATTCGTGATCACCGCAAATGGGACAAAATTTTTTGTCTCAACTTTAAATGGCCATAACTCCCAAACTAGACGACCTAGAGTGAAAATAGGCCCAATTCGTGATCACTCCAAATCTGACAACAGTTTTTTTTTCAACTTTAAATGGCCATAACTCCCAAACTAGACGACCTAGTGCGAAAATAAGCCCAATTCGTGATCACTCCAAATGGGAAAAAATTTTTTGTCGCAACTTTAAATGGCCATAACTCCCAAACTAGACGACCTAGCGCGAAAATAGGCCCAATTCGTGATCACTCCAAATGGGAAAAAATTTTTTGTATCAACTTTAAATGGCCATAACTCCCAAACTAGACGACCTAGCGCGAAAATAAGCCCAATTCGTGATCACTCCAAATCTGAGCAAATCTTGCGTCTCATCTTTAAATGGTCATAACTCCCAAATTAGACGCCCTAGCGCGAAAATAGGCCCAATTCGTGATCACTCCAAGCTGAACAAAATTTTTTGTCTGAACTTTAAATGGCCATAACTCCCAAACTAGACGACCTAGTGCGAAAATAAGCCCAATTCGTGATCACTCCAAATGGGAAAAAAATTTTTGTCTGAACTTTAAATGGCCATAACTCCCAAACTAGACGACTTAGCTCGAAAATAAAACTAATTCGTGATCACCGCAAATGGGACAAAATTTTTTGTCTCAACTTTAAATGGCCATAACTCCCAAACTAGACGACCTAGAGTGAAAATAGGCCCAATTCGTGATCACTCCAAATCTGACAACATTTTTTGTCTGAACTTTAAATGGCCATAACTCCCAAATTAGACGCCCTAGCGCGAAAATAGGCCCAATTCGTGATCACTCCAAATGGGAAAAAATTCTTTGTGTCAACTTCAAATGGCCATAACTCCCAAACTAGACGACTTAGCTCGAAAATAAGCCCAATTCGTGATCACTCCAAACCGAACAAAATTTTTTGTCTCAACTTTCAATGGCCATAACTCCCAAACCAGACGACCTAGTGCGAAAATAAGCCCAATTCGTGATCACTCCAAATGGGAAAAAATTTTTTGTCTCAACTTTAAATGGCCATAACTCCCAAGCTAAGCGACCTAGCGCGAAAATAAGCCTAATTCGTGATCACTCCAAACCGAACAAAATTTTTTGTATCAACTTTAAATGGCCATAACTCCCAAACTAGACGACTTAGCTCGAAAATAGGCCCAATTCGTGATCACTCCAAACCTGGACAAAATTTTTTTGTCTCAACTTTAAATGGCCATAACTCCCAAACTAGACGACCTAGCGCGAAAATAAGCCTAATTCGTGATCACTCCAAATCTGGCGAAATTTTTTGTCTCAACTTTAAATGGCCATAACTCCCAAACTAGACGACCTAGCGCAAAAATAAGCCTATTTCATGATTACTACAAATGTGGCAAAATTTTTTGTATCAACATTAAATGGCCATTACTCCCAAACTAGACGACTTAGCTCGAAAATAAGCCCAATTCGTGATCACTCCAAACCGAACAAAATTTTTTGTCTCAACTTTAAATGGTCATAACTCCCAAGCTAAGCGACCTAGCGCGAAAATAAGCCCAATTCGTGATCACTCCAAATCTGAGCAAATCTTGCGTCTCATCTTTAAATGGCCATAACTCCCAAATTAGACGCCCTAGCGCGAAAATAGGCCCAATTCGTGATCACTCCAAGCTGAACAAAATTTTTTGTCTGAACTTTAAATGGCCATAACTCCCAAACTAGACGACCTAGTGCGAAAATAAGCCCAATTCGTGATCACTCCAAATGGGAAAAAATTTTTTGTATCAACTTTAAATGGCCATAACTCCCAAACTAGACGACCTAGCGCGAAAATAAGCCCAATTCGTGATCACTCCAAATCTGAGCAAATCTTGCGTCTCATCTTTAAATGGCCATAACTCCCAAATTAGACGCCCTAGCGCGAAAATAGGCCCAATTCGTGATCACTCAAAGCTGAACAAAATTTTTTGTCTGAACTTTAAATGGCCATAACTCCCAAACTAGACGACCTAGTGCGAAAATAAGCCCAATTCGTGATCACTCCAAATGGGAAAAAATTTTTTGTCGCAACTTTGAACGGGCATAACTCCCAAACTAGACGACCTAGCGCGAAAATAAGCCTAATTCGTGATCACGCCAAACCGAACAAAATTTTTTATCTCAACTTTAAATGGCCATAACTCCCAAACTAGACGACCTAGTGCGAAAATAAGCCCAATTCGTGATCACTCCAAATGGGAAAAAATTTTTTGTCGCAACTTTAAATGGCCATAACTCCCAAACTAGACGACATAGCGCGAAAATAGGCCCAATTCGTGATCACTCCAAATGGGAAAAAATTTTTTGTATCAACTTTAAATGGCCATAACTCCCAAACTAGACGACCTAGCGCGAAAATAAGCCCAATTCGTGATCACTCCAAATCTGAGCAAATCTTGCGTCTCATCTTTAAATGGCCATAACTCCCAAATTAGACGCCCTAGCGCGAAAATAGGCCCAATTCGTGATCACTCCAAGCTGAACAAAATTTTTTGTCTGAACTTTAAATGGCCATAACTCCCATCCTAGACGACCTAGAGTGAAAATAGGCCCAATTCGTGATCACTCCAAATGGGAAAAAATTTTTTGTATCAACTTTAAATGGCCATAACTCCCAAACTAGACGACCTAGCGCGAAAATAAGCCCAATTCGTGATCACTCCAAATCTGAGCAAATCTTGCGTCTCATCTTTAAATGGCCATAACTCCCAAATTAGACGCCCTAGCGCGAAAATAGGCCCAATTCGTGATCACTCCAAGCTGAACAAAATTTTTTGTCTGAACTTTAAATGGCCATAACTCCCAAACTAGACGACCTAGTGCGAAAATAAGCCCAATTCGTGATCACTCCAAATGGGAAAAAATTTTTTGTCGCAACTTTGAACGGGCATAACTCCCAAACTAGACGACCTAGCGCGAAAATAAGCCTAATTCGTGATCACGCCAAACCGAACAAAATTTTTTTATCTCAACTTTAAATGGCCATAACTCCCAAACTAGACGACCTAGTGCGAAAATAAGCCCAATTCGTGATCACTCCAAATGGGAAAAAATTTTTTGTCGCAACTTTAAATGGCCATAACTCCCAAACTAGACGACATAGCGCGAAAATAGGCCCAATTCGTGATCACTCCAAATGGGAAAAAATTTTTTGTATCAACTTTAAATGGCCATAACTCCCAAACTAGACGACCTAGCGCGAAAATAAGCCCAATTCGTGATCACTCCAAATCTGAGCAAATCTTGCGTCTCATCTTTAAATGGCCATAACTCCCAAATTAGACGCCCTAGCGCGAAAATAGGCCCAATTCGTGATCACTCCAAGCTGAACAAAATTTTTTGTCTGAACTTTAAATGGCCATAACTCCCAAACTAGACGACCTAGTGCGAAAATAAGCCCAATTCGTGATCACTCCAAATGGGAAAAAATTTTTTGTCGCAACTTTGAACGGGCATAACTCCCAAACTAGACGACCTAGCGCGAAAATAAGCCTAATTCGTGATCACGCCAAACCGAACAAAATTTTTTATCTCAACTTTAAATGGCCATAACTCCCAAACTAGACGACCTAGTGCGAAAATAAGCCCAATTCGTGATCACTCCAAATGGGAAAAAATTTTTTGTCGCAACTTTAAATGGCCATAACTCCCAAACTAGACGACATAGCGCGAAAATAGGCCCAATTCGTGATCACTCCAAATGGGAAAAAATTTTTTGTATCAACTTTAAATGGCCATAACTCCCAAACTAGACGACCTAGCGCGAAAATAAGCCCAATTCGTGATCACTCCAAATCTGAGCAAATCTTGCGTCTCATCTTTAAATGGCCATAACTCCCAAATTAGACGCCCTAGCGCGAAAATAGGCCCAATTCGTGATCACTCCAAGCTGAACAAAATTTTTTGTCTGAACTTTAAATGGCCATAACTCCCAAACTAGACGACCTAGTGCGAAAATAAGCCCAATTCGTGATCACTCCAAATGGGAAAAAAATTTTTGTCTGAACTTTAAATGGCCATAACTCCCAAACTAGACGACTTAGCTCAAAATAAAACTAATTCGTGATCACCGCAAATGGGACAAAATTTTTTGTCTCAACTTTAAATGGCCATAACTCCCAAACTAGACGACCTAGAGTGAAAATAGGCCCAATTCGTGATCACTCCAAATCTGACAACATTTTTTGTCTGAACTTTAAATGGCCATAACTCCCAAATTAGACGCCCTAGCGCGAAAATAGGCCCAATTCGTGATCACTCCAAATGGGAAAAAATTCTTTGTGTCAACTTCAAATGGCCATAACTCCCAAACTAGACGACTTAGCTCGAAAATAAGCCCAATTCGTGATCACTCCAAACCGAACAAAATTTTTTGTCTCAACTTTCAATGGCCATAACTCCCAAACTAGACGACCTAGTGCGAAAATAAGCCCAATTCGTGATCACTCCAAATGGGAAAAAATTTTTTGTCGCAACTTTAAACGGCCATAACTCCCAAACTAGACGACCTAGCGCGAAAATAAGCCTAATTCGTGATCACTCCAAACCGAACAAAATTTTTTGTATCAACTTCAAATGGCCATAACTCCCAAACTAGACGACTTAGCTCGAAAATAAGCCCAATTCGTGATCACTCCAAACCGAACAAAATTTTTTGTCTCAACTTTAAATGGCCATAACTCCCAAGCTAAGCGACCTAGCGCGAAAATAAGCCTAATTCGTGATCACTCCAAATCTGGCGAAATTTTTTGTCTCAACTTTAAATGGCCATAACTCCCAAACTAGACGACCTAGCGCAAAAATAAGCCGATTTCATGATTACTACAAATGTGGCAAAATTTTTTGTATCAACATTAAATGGCCATTACTCCCAAACTAGACGACTTCGCGCGAAAATAAGCCTATTTCGTGATCACTCCAAATCTGGCAAAATGTTTTGTCTCAACTTTAAATGGCCATTACTCCCAAACTAGACGACTTAGCTCGAAAATAAGCCCAATTCGTGATCACTCCAAACCGAACAAAATTTTTTGTCTCAACTTTAAATGGTCATAACTCCCAAGCTAAGCGACCTAGCGCGAAAATAAGCCTAATTCGTGATCACTCCAAATCTGGCGAAATTTTTTGTCTCAACTTTAAATGGCCATAACTCCCAAATTAGACGCCCTAGCGCGAAAATAGGCCCAATTCGTGATCACTCCAAATGGGAAAAAATTCTTTGTGTCAACTTCAAATGGCCATAACTCCCAAACTAGACGACCTAGCGCGAAAATAGGCCCAATTCGTGATCACTCCAAATGGGAAAAATTTTTTGTATCAACTTTAAATGGCCATAACTCCCAAACTAGACGACCTAGCGCGAAAATAAGCCCAATTCGTGATCACTCCAAATCTGAGCAAATCTTGCGTCTCATCTTTAAATGGCCATAACTCCCAAATTAGACGCCCTAGCGCGAAAATAGGCCCAATTCGTGATCACTCCAAGCTGAACAAAATTTTTTGTCTGAACTTTAAATGGCCATAACTCCCAAACTAGACGACCTAGTGCGAAAATAAGCCCAATTCGTGATCACTCCAAATGGGAAAACATTTTTTGTCGCAACTTTAAACGGCCATAACTCCCAAACTAGACGACCTAGCGCGAAAATAAGCCTAATTCGTGATCACGCCAAACCGAACAAAATTTTTTATCTCAACTTTAAATGGCCATAACTCCCAAACTAGACGACCTAGTGCGAAAATAAGCCCAATTTGTGATCACTCCAAATGGGAAAAAATTTTTTGTCGCAACTTTAAATGGCCATAACTCCAAAACTAGACGACCTAGCGCGAAAATAGGCCCAATTCGTGATCACTCCAAATGGGAAAAAATTTTTTGTTTCAACTTTAAATGGCCATAACTCCCAAACTAGACGACCTAGCGCGAAAATAAGCCCAATTCGTGATCACTCCAAATCTGAGCAAATCTTGCGTCTCATCTTTAAATGGCCATAACTCCCAAATTAGACGCCCTAGCGCGAAAATAGGCCCAATTCGTGATCACTCCAAATCTGACAACATTTTTTGTATCAACTTTAAATGGCCATAACTCCCAAACTAGACGACTTAGCGCCTAAATAAGCCTAATTCGTGATCACTCCAAACCGAACAAAATTTTTTGTCTCAACTTTAAATGGCCATAACTCCCAAACTAGACGACCTAGCGCGAAAATAGGCCCAATTCGTGATCACTCCAAATGGGAAAAAATTTTTTGTCGCAACTTTGAACGGCCATAACTCCCAAACTAGACGACCTAGCGCGAAAATAAGCCTAATTCGTGATCACTCCAAATCTGACAACATTTTTTGTATCAACTTTAAATGGCCATAACTCCCAAACTAGACGACTTAGCGCCTAAATAAGCCTAATTCGTGATCACTCCAAACCGAACAAAATTTTTTGTCTCAACTTTAAATGGCCATAACTCCCAAACTAGACGACCTAGCGCGAAAATAGGCCCAATTCGTGATCACTCCAAATGGGAAAAAATTTTTTGTCTGAACTTTAAATGGCCATAGCTCCCAAACTAGACGACTTAGCGCGAAAATAAGCCTAATTCGTGATCACTCCAAATCTGACAACATTTTTTGTATCAACTTTAAATGGCCATAACTCCCAAACTAGACGACTTAGCGCCTAAATAAGCCTAATTCGTGATCACTCCAAACCGAACAAAATTTTTTGTCTCAACTTTAAATGGCCATAACTCCCAAACTAGACGACCTAGCGCGAAAATAGGCCCAATTCGTGATCACTCCAAATGGGAAAAAATTTGTTGTCGAAACTTTGAACGGCCATAACTCCCAAACTAGACGACCTAGCGCGAAAATAAGCCTAATTCGTGATCACTCCAAATCTGACAACATTTTTTGTATCAACTTTAAATGGCCATAACTCCCAAACTAGACGACTTAGCGCCTAAATAAGCCTAATTCGTGATCACTCCAAACCGAACAAAATTTTTTGTCTCAACTTTAAATGGCCATAACTCCCAAACTAGACGACCTAGCGCGAAAATAGGCCCAATTCGTGATCACTCCAAATGGGAAAAAATTTTTCGTCTGAACTTTAAATGGCCATAGCTCCCAAACTAGACGACCTAGCGCGAAAATAAGCCCAATTCGTGATCACTCCAAATCTGAGCAAATCTTGCGTCTCATCTTTAAATGGCCATAACTCCCAAATTAGACGCCCTAGCGCGAAAATAGGCCCAATTCGTGATCACTCCAAATCTGACAACATTTTTTGTATCAACTTTAAATGGCCATAACTCCCAAACTAGACGACTTAGCGCCTAAATAAGCCTAATTCGTGATCACTCCAAACCGAACAAAATTTTTTGTCTCAACTTTAAATGGCCATAACTCCCAAACTAGACGACCTAGCGCGAAAATAGGCCCAATTCGTGATCACTCCAAATGGGAAAAAATTTTTTGTCTGAACTTTAAATGGCCATAGCTCCCAAACTAGACGACTTAGCTCGAAAATAAAACTAATTCGTGATCACCGCAAATGGGACAAAATTTTTTGTCTCAACTTTAAATGGCCATAACTCCCAAACTAGACGACCTAGAGTGAAAATAGGCCTAATTCGTGATCACTCCAAATCTGACAACATTTTTTTTTTCAACTTTAAATGGCCATAACTCCCAAACTTGACGACCTAGTGCGAAAATAAGCCCAATTCGTGATCACTCCAAATGGGAAAAAATTTTTTGTCGCAACTTTAAATGGCCATAACTCCCAAACTAGACGACCTAGCGCGAAAATAGGCCCAATTCGTGATCACTCCAAATGGGAAAAAATTTTTTGTCTGAACTTTAAATGGCCATAGCTCCCAAACTAGACGACTTAGCTCGAAAATAAAACTAATTCGTGATCACCCCAAATGGGACAAAATTTTTTGTCTCAACTTTAAATGGCCATAACTCCCAAACTAGACGACCTAGCGCGAAAATAAGCCCAATTCGTGATCACTCCAAATCTGAGCAAATCTTGCGTCTCATCTTTAAATGGCCATAACTCCCAAATTAGACGCCCTAGCGCGAAAATAGGCCCAATTCGTGATCACTCCAAGCTGAACAAAATTTTTTGTCTGAACTTTTAATGGCCATAACTCCCAAACTAGACGACCTAGTGCGAAAATAAGCCCAATTCGTGATCACTCCAAATGGGAAAAAATTTTTTGTCGCAACTTTAAACGGCCATAACTCCCAAACTAGACGACCTAGCGCGAAAATAAGCCTAATTCGTGATCACGCCAAACCGAACAAAATTTTTATCTCAACTTTAAATGGCCATAACTCCCAAACTAGACGACCTAGCGCGAAAATAAGCCCAATTCGTGATCACTCCAAATGGGAAAAAATTTTTGTCGCACCTTTAAATGGCCATAACTCCCAAACTAGACGACTTAGCGCGAAAATAAGCCCAATTCGTGATCACTCCAAATGGGAAAAAATTTTTTGTCTCAACTTTAAATGGCCATAACTCCCAAACTAGACGACCTAGCGCGAAAATAAGCCCAATTCGTGATCACTCCAAATCTAAGCAAAATCTTGCGTCTCATCTTTAAATGGCCATAACTCCCAAATTAGACGCCCTAGCGCGAAAATAGGCCCAATTCGTGATCACTCCAAACTGGAACAAAATTTTTTGTCTGAACTTTAAATGGCCATAACTCCCAAACTAGACGACCTAGTGCGAAAATAAGCCCAATTCGTGATCACTCCAAATGGGAAAAAAATTTTTTGTCGCAACTTTTCAAGGCCATAACTCCCAAACGACGACCTAGGAAAATACCCAATCAAATTTTTCAACTTTGAAATGGCCATAACTCCCAAACTAGACGACCTAGCGCGAAAATAAGCCTAATTCGTGATCACTCCAAACCGAACAAAATTTTTTATCTCAACTTTAAATGGCCATAACTCCCAAACTAGACGCCCTAGCGCGAAAATAAGCCCAATTCGTGATCACTCCAAATGGGAAAAAATTTTTGTCTGAACTTTAAATGGCCATAACTCCCAAACTAGACGACCTAGCGCGAAAATAAGCCCAATTCGTGATCACCCCAAATGGGACAAAATTTTTTGTCTCAACTTTAAATGGCCATAACTCCCAAACTAGACGACCTAGCGCGAAAATAAGCCCAATTCGTGATCACTCCAAACGGGAAAAAATTTTTTGTCTCAACTTTAAATGGCCATAACTCCCAAACTAGACGACCTAGCGCGAAAATAAGCCCAATTCGTGATCACTCCAAATCGGGAAAAATTTTTTGTCTCAACTTTAAATGGCCATAACTCCCAAACTAGACGACCTAGCGCGAAAATAAGCCCATTTCGTGATTACTCCAAATGTGAACAAAATTTTTTGTCTCAACTTTAAATGGCCATAACTCCCAAACTAGACGACTTAGCGCGAAAATAAGCCCAATTCGTGATCCCTCCAAACGGGAACAAAATTTTTTGTCTCAACTTTAAATGGCCATAACTCCCAAACTAGACGACCTAGCGCGAAAATAAGCCTAATTCGTGATCACTCCAAATCTGGCGAAATTTTTTGTCTCAACTTTAAATGGCCATAACTCCCAAATTAGACGCCCTAGCGCGAAAATAGGCCCAATTCGTGATCACTCCAAATGGGAAAAAATTCTTTGTGTCAACTTCAAATGGCCATAACTCCCAAACTAGACGACCTAGCGCGAAAATAGGCCCAGTTCGTGATCACTCCAAATGGGAAAAAATTTTTTGTCTCAACTTTAAATGGCCATAACTCCCAAACTAGACGACCTAGCGCGAAAATAAGCCTAATTCGTGATCACTCCAAACCGAACAAAATTTTTTGTCTCAACTTTAAATGGCCATAACTCCCAAACTAGACGACCTAGCGCGAAAATAGGCCCAATTCGTGATCACTCCAAATGGGAAAAAATTTTTTGTCTGAACTTTAAATGGCCATAGCTCCCAAACTAGACGACTTAGCTCAAAAATAAAACTAATTCGTGATCACCGCAAATGGGACAAAATTTTTTGTCTCAACTTTAAATGGCCATAACTCCCAAACTAGACGACCTAGAGTGAAAATAGGCCCAATTCGTGATCACTCCAAATCTGACAAAATTTTTTGTCTGAACTTTAATAGGCCATAACTCCCAAACTAGACGACCTATCGCGAAAATAAGCCCAATTCGTGATCACTCCAAATCTGATCAAATCTTGTGTCCCATCTTTAAATGGCCGTAACTCCCAAATTAGACGCCCTAGCGCGAAAATAGGCCTAATTCGTGATCACTCCAAATCTGACAAAATTTTTTGTCTGAACTTTAAATGGCCATAACTCCCAAACTAGACGACCTATCGCGAAAATAAGCCCAATTCGTGATCACTCCAAATCTGATCAAATCTTGTGTCCCATCTTTAAATGGCCATAACTCCCAAACTAGACCACCTAGTGCGAAAATAAGCCCAATTCGTGATCACTCCAAATGGGAAAAAATTTTTTGTCGCAACTTTAAATGGCCATAACTCCCAAACTAGACGAACTAGCGCGAAAATAGGCCCAATTCGTGATCACTCCAAATGGGAAAAAATTTTTTGTATCAACTTTAAATGGCCATAACTCCCAAACTAGACGACCTAGAGTGAAAATAGGCCCAATTCGTGATCACTCCAAATCTGAGCAAATCTTGCGTCTCATCTTTAAATGCCCATAACTCCCAAATTAGACGCCCTAGCGCGAAAATAGGCCCAATTCGTGATCACTCCAAATGGGAAAAAATTCTTTGTGTCAACTTCAAATGGCCATAACTCCCAAACTAGACGACTTAGCGCGAAAATAAGCCTAATTTGTGATCACTCCAAACCGAACAAAATTTTTTGTCTCAACTTTAAACGGCCATAACTCCCAAACTAGACGACCTAGCGCCTAAATAAGCCTAATTCGTGATCACTCCAAACCGAACAAAATTTTTTATCTCAACTTTAAATGGCCATAACTCCCAAATTAGACGCCCTAGCGCGAAAATAGGCCCAATTCGTGATCACTCCAAATGGGAAAAAAATTTTTGTATCAACTTTAAATGGCCATAACTCCCAAACTAGACGACTTAGCTCGAAAATAAAACTAATTCGTGATCACCGCAAATGGGACAAAATTTTTTGTCTCAACTTTAAACGGCCATAACTCCCAAACTAGACGACCTAGCGCCTAAATAAGCCTAATTCGTGATCACTCCAAACCGAACAAAATTTTTTGTCTCAACTTTAAATGGCCATAACTGCCAAACTAGACGACCTAGCGCGAAAATAGGCCCAATTCGTGATCACTCCAAATGGGAAAAAATTTTTTGTCTGAACTTTAAATGGCCATAGCTCCCAAACTAGACGACTTAGCTCGAAAATAAAACTAATTCGTGATCACCGCAAATGGGACAAAATTTTTTGTCTCAACTTTAAATGGCCATAACTCCCAAACTAGACGACCTAGAGTGAAAATAGGCCCAATTCGTGATCACTCCAAATCTGACAAAAATTTTTGTATCAACTTTAAATGGCCATAACTCCCAAACTAGACGACCTAGTGCGAAAATAAGCCCAATTCGTGATCACTCCAAATGGGAAAAAATTTTTTGTCGCAACTTTAAATGGCCATAACTCCCAAACTAGACGACCTAGCGCGAAAATAGGCCCAATTCGTGATCACTCCAAATGGGAAAAAATTTTTTGTATCAACTTTAAATGGCTATAACTCCCAAACTAGACGACCTAGCGCGAAAATAAGCCCAATTCGTGATCACTCCAAATCTGAGCAAATCTTGGTCTCATCTTTAAATGGCCATAACTCCCAAATTAGACGCCCTAGCGCGAAAATAGGCCCAATTCGTGATCACTTCAAGCTGAACAAAATTTTTTGTCTGAACTTTAAATGGCCATAACTCCCAAACTAGACGACCTAGTGCGAAAATAAGCCCAATTCGTGATCACTCCAAATGGGAAAACATTTTTTGTCGCAACTTTAAACGGCCATAACTCCCAAACTAGACGACCTAGCGCGAAAATAAGCCTAATTCGTGATCACGCCAAACCGAACAAAATTTTTTATCTCAACTTTAAATGGCCATAACTCCCAAACTAGACGACCTAGTGCGAAAATAAGCCTAATTCGTGATCACTCCAAATGGGAAAAAATTTTTTGTCGCAACTTTAAATGGCCATAACTCCCAAACTAGACGACCTAGCGCGAAAATAGGCCCAATTCGTGATCACTCCAAATGGGAAAAAATTTTTTGTATCAACTTTAAATGGCCATAACTCCCAAACTAGACGACCTAGCGCGAAAATAAGCCCAATTCGTGATCACTCCAAATCTGATCAAATCTTGTGTCTCATCTTTAAATGGCCGTAACTCCCAAATTAGACGCCCTAGCGCGAAAATAGGCCCAATTCGGGATCACTCCAAACTGAACAAAATTTTTTGTCTGAACTTTAAATGGCCATAACTCCCAAACTAGACGACCTAGTGCGAAAATAAGCCCAATTCGTGATCACTCCAAATGGGAAAAAATTTTTTGTCGCAACTTTAAACGGCCATAACTCCCAAACTAGACGACCTAGCGCGAAAATAAGCCTAATTCGTGATCACGCCTAACCGAACAAAATTTTTTATCTCAACTTTAAATGGCCATAACTCCCAAATTAGACGCCCTAGCGCGAAAATAGGCCCAATTCGTGATCACTCCAAATGGGAAAAAAATTTTTGTCTGAACTTTAAATGGCCATAACTCCCAAACTAGACGACTTAGCGCCTAAATAAGCCTAATTCGTGATCACTCCAAACCGAACAAAATTTTTTGTCTCAACTCTAAATGGCCATAACTCCCAAACTAGACGACCTAGCGCGAAAATAGGCCCAATTCGTGATCACTCCAAATGGGAAAAAAATTTTCGTCTGAACTTTAAATGGCCATAGCTCCCAAACTAGACGACTTAGCTCGAAAATAAAACTAATTCGTGATCACCGCAAATGGGACAAAATTTTTTGTATCAACTTTAAATGGCCATAACTCCCAAACTAGACGACTTAGCGCCTAAATAAGCCCAATTCGTGATCACTCCAAATCTGACAACATTTTTTGTATCAACTTTAAATGGCCATAACTCCCAAACTAGACGACCTAGTGCGAAAATAAGCCCAATTCGTGATCACTCCAAATGGGAAAAAATTTTTTGTCGCAACTTTAAATGGCCATAACTCCCAAACTGGACGACCTAGCGCGAAAATAGGCCCAATTCGTGATCACTCCAAATGGGAAAAAATTTTTTGTATCAACTTTAAATGGCCATAACTCCCAAACTAGACGACCTAGCGCGAAAATAAGCCCAATTCGTGATCACTCCAAATCTGAGCAAATCTTGCGTCTCATCTTTAAATGGCCATAACTCCCAAATTAGACGCCCTAGCGCGAAAATAGGCCCAATTCGTGATCACTCCAAGCTGAACAAAATTTTTTGTCTGAACTTTAAATGGCCATAACTCCCAAACTAGACGACCTAGTGCGAAAATAAGCCCAATTCGTGATCACTTCAAATGGGAAAAAATTTTTCGTCTGAACTTTAAATGGCCATAGCTCCCAAACTAGACGACTTAGCTCGAAAATAAAACTAATTCGTGATCACCGCAAATGGGACAAAATTTTTTGTCTCAACTTTAAATGGCCATAACTCCCAAACTAGACGACCTAGAGTGAAAATAGGCCCAATTCGTGATCACTCCAAATCTGACAACATTTTTTGTATCAACTTTAAATGGCCATAACTCCCAAACTAGACGACCTAGTGCGAAAATAAGCCCAATTCGTGATCACTCCAAATGGGAAAAAATTTTTTGTCGCAACTTTAAATGGCCATAACTCCCAAACTAGACGACCTAGCGCGAAAATAAGCCCAATTCGTGATCACTCCAAATCTGAGCAAATCTTGCGTCTCATCTTTAAATGGCCATAACTCCCAAATTAGACGCCCTAGCGCGAAAATAGGCCCAATTCGTGATCACTCCAAATGGGAAAAAATTCTTTGTGTCAACTTCAAATGGCCATAACTCCCAAACTAGACGACCTAGCGCGAAAATAGGCCCAGTTCGTGATCACTCCAAATGGGAAAAAATTTTTTGTCTCAACTTTAAATGGCCATAACTCCCAAACTAGACGACCTAGCGCGAAAATAAGCCTAATTCGTGATCACTCCAAACCGAACAAAATTTTTTGTCTCAACTTTAAATGGCCATAACTCCCAAACTAGACGACCTAGCGCGAAAATAGGCCCAATTCGTGATCACTCCAAATGGGAAAAAATTTTTTGTCTGAACTTTAAATGGCCATAGCTCCCAAACTAGACGACTTAGCTCAAAAATAAAACTAATTCGTGATCACCGCAAATGGGACAAAATTTTTTGTCTCAACTTTAAATGGCCATAACTCCCAAACTAGACGACCTAGAGTGAAAATAGGCCCAATTCGTGATCACTCCAAATCTGACAAAATTTTTTGTCTGAACTTTAAATGGCCATAACTCCCAAACTAGACGACCTATCGCGAAAATAAGCCCAATTCGTGATCACTCCAAATCTGATCAAATCTTGTGTCCCATCTTTAAATGGCCGTAACTCCCAAATTAGACGCCCTAGCGCGAAAATAGGCCTAATTCGTGATCACTCCAAATCTGACAAAATTTTTTGTCTGAACTTTAAATGGCCATAACTCCCAAACTAGACGACCTATCGCGAAAATAAGCCCAATTCGTGATCACTCCAAATCTGATCAAATCTTGTGTCCCATCTTTAAATGGCCATAACTCCCAAACTAGACCACCTAGTGCGAAAATAAGCCCAATTCGTGATCACTCCAAATGGGAAAAAATTTTTTGTCGCAACTTTAAATGGCCATAACTCCCAAACTAGACGAACTAGCGCGAAAATAGGCCCAATTCGTGATCACTCCAAATGGGAAAAAATTTTTTGTATCAACTTTAAATGGCCATAACTCCCAAACTAGACGACCTAGAGTGAAAATAGGCCCAATTCGTGATCAC
Source organism: Chymomyza costata (assembly GCA_018150985.1). Taxonomy (NCBI): domain Eukaryota; kingdom Metazoa; phylum Arthropoda; class Insecta; order Diptera; family Drosophilidae; genus Chymomyza; species Chymomyza costata. The sequence continues at coordinate 188,990 of JAECWU010000040.1, read as the reverse complement.
TCCAAATCTGAGCAAATCTTGCGTCTCATCTTTAAATGCCCATAACTCCCAAATTAGACGCCCTAGCGCGAAAATAGGCCCAATTCGTGATCACTCCAAATGGGAAAAAATTCTTTGTGTCAACTTCAAATGGCCATAACTCCCAAACTAGACGACTTAGCGCGAAAATAAGCCTAACTTGTGATCACTCCAAACCGAACAAAATTTTTTGTCTCAACTTTAAACGGCCATAACTCCCAAACTAGACGACCTAGCGCCTAAATAAGCCTAATTCGTGATCACTCCAAACCGAACAAAATTTTTTATCTCAACTTTAAATGGCCATAACTCCCAAATTAGACGCCCTAGCGCGAAAATAGGCCCAATTCGTGATCACTCCAAATGGGAAAAAATTTTTTGTATCAACTTTAAATGGCCATAACTCCCAAACTAGACGACTTAGCTCGAAAATAAAACTAATTCGTGATCACCGCAAATGGGACAAAATTTTTTGTCTCAACTTTAAACGGCCATAACTCCCAAACTAGACGACCTAGCGCCTAAATAAGCCTAATTCGTGATCACTCCAAACCGAACAAAATTTTTTGTCTCAACTTTAAATGGCCATAACTGCCAAACTAGACGACCTAGCGCGAAAATAGGCCCAATTCGTGATCACTCCAAATGGGAAAAAATTTTTTGTCTGAACTTTAAATGGCCATAGCTCCCAAACTAGACGACTTAGCTCGAAAATAAAACTAATTCGTGATCACCGCAAATGGGACAAAATTTTTTGTCTCAACTTTAAATGGCCATAACTCCCAAACTAGACGACCTAGAGTGAAAATAGGCCCAATTCGTGATCACTCCAAATCTGACAAAAATTTTTGTATCAACTTTAAATGGCCATAACTCCCAAACTAGACGACCTAGTGCGAAAATAAGCCCAATTCGTGATCACTCCAAATGGGAAAAAATTTTTTGTCGCAACTTTAAATGGCCATAACTCCCAAACTAGACGACCTAGCGCGAAAATAGGCCCAATTCGTGATCACTCCAAATGGGAAAAAATTTTTTGTATCAACTTTAAATGGCTATAACTCCCAAACTAGACGACCTAGCGCGAAAATAAGCCCAATTCGTGATCACTCCAAATCTGAGCAAATCTTGGTCTCATCTTTAAATGGCCATAACTCCCAAATTAGACGCCCTAGCGCGAAAATAGGCCCAATTCGTGATCACTTCAAGCTGAACAAAATTTTTTGTCTGAACTTTAAATGGCCATAACTCCCAAACTAGACGACCTAGAGTGAAAATAGGCCCAATTCGTGATCACTCCAAATCTGACAAAAATTTTTGTATCAACTTTAAATGGCCATAACTCCCAAACTAGACGACCTAGTGCGAAAATAAGCCCAATTCGTGATCACTCCAAATCTGAGCAAATCTTGGTCTCATCTTTAAATGGCCATAACTCCCAAATTAGACGCCCTAGCGCGAAAATAGGCCCAATTCGTGATCACTTCAAGCTGAACAAAATTTTTTGTCTGAACTTTAAATGGCCATAACTCCCAAACTAGACGACCTAGCGCGAAAATAAGCCTAATTCGTGATCACGCCAAACCGAACAAAATTTTTTATCTCAACTTTAAATGGCCATAACTCCCAAACTAGACGACCTAGTGCGAAAATAAGCCTAATTCGTGATCACTCCAAATGGGAAAAAATTTTTTGTCGCAACTTTAAATGGCCATAACTCCCAAACTAGACGACCTAGCGCGAAAATAGGCCCAATTCGTGATCACTCCAAATGGGAAAAAATTTTTTGTATCAACTTTAAATGGCCATAACTCCCAAACTAGACGACCTAGCGCGAAAATAAGCCCAATTCGTGATCACTCCAAATCTGATCAAATCTTGTGTCTCATCTTTAAATGGCCGTAACTCCCAAATTAGACGCCCTAGCGCGAAAATAGGCCCAATTCGGGATCACTCCAAACTGAACAAAATTTTTTGTCTGAACTTTAAATGGCCATAACTCCCAAACTAGACGACCTAGTGCGAAAATAAGCCCAATTCGTGATCACTCCAAATGGGAAAAAATTTTTTGTCGCAACTTTAAACGGCCATAACTCCCAAACTAGACGACCTAGCGCGAAAATAAGCCTAATTCGTGATCACGCCTAACCGAACAAAATTTTTTATCTCAACTTTAAATGGCCATAACTCCCAAATTAGACGCCCTAGCGCGAAAATAGGCCCAATTCGTGATCACTCCAAATGGGAAAAAATTTTTGTCTGAACTTTAAATGGCCATAACTCCCAAACTAGACGACTTAGCGCCTAAATAAGCCTAATTCGTGATCACTCCAAACCGAACAAAATTTTTTGTCTCAACTCTAAATGGCCATAACTCCCAAACTAGACGACCTAGCGCGAAAATAGGCCCAATTCGTGATCACTCCAAATGGGAAAAAATTTTCGTCTGAACTTTAAATGGCCATAGCTCCCAAACTAGACGACTTAGCTCGAAAATAAAACTAATTCGTGATCACCGCAAATGGGACAAAATTTTTTGTCTCAACTTTAAATGGCCATAACTCCCAAACTAGACGACCTAGCGCGAAAATAAGCCCAATTCGTGATCACTCCAAATCTGACAACATTTTTTGTATCAACTTTAAATGGCCATAACTCCCAAACTAGACGACCTAGTGCGAAAATAAGCCCAATTCGTGATCACTCCAAATGGGAAAAAATTTTTTGTCGCAACTTTAAATGGCCATAACTCCCAAACTGGACGACCTAGCGCGAAAATAGGCCCAATTCGTGATCACTCCAAATGGGAAAAAATTTTTGTATCAACTTTAAATGGCCATAACTCCCAAACTAGACGACCTAGCGCGAAAATAAGCCCAATTCGTGATCACTCCAAATCTGAGCAAATCTTGCGTCTCATCTTTAAATGGCCATAACTCCCAAATTAGACGCCCTAGCGCGAAAATAGGCCCAATTCGTGATCACTCCAAGCTGAACAAAATTTTTTGTCTGAACTTTAAATGGCCATAACTCCCAAACTAGACGACCTAGTGCGAAAATAAGCCCAATTCGTGATCACTTCAAATGGGAAAAAATTTTTCGTCTGAACTTTAAATGGCCATAGCTCCCAAACTAGACGACTTAGCTCGAAAATAAAACTAATTCGTGATCACCGCAAATGGGACAAAATTTTTTGTCTCAACTTTAAATGGCCATAACTCCCAAACTAGACGACCTAGAGTGAAAATAGGCCCAATTCGTGATCACTCCAAATCTGACAACATTTTTTGTATCAACTTTAAATGGCCATAACTCCCAAACTAGACGACCTAGTGCGAAAATAAGCCCAATTCGTGATCACTCCAAATGGGAAAAAATTTTTTGTCGCAACTTTAAATGGCCATAACTCCCAAACTAGACGACCTAGCGCGAAAATAAGCCCAATTCGTGATCACTCCAAATCTGAGCAAATCTTGCGTCTCATCTTTAAATGGCCATAACTCCCAAATTAGACGCCCTAGCGCGAAAATAGGCCCAATTCGTGATCACTCCAAACTGAACAAAATTTTTGTCTGAACTTTAAATGGCCATAACTCCCAAACTAGACGACCTAGTGCGAAAATAAGCCCAATTCGTGATCACTCCAAATGGGAAAACATTTTTTGTCGCAACTTTAAACGGCCATAACTCCCAAACTAGACGACCTAGCGCGAAAATAAGCCTAATTCGTGATCACGCCAAACCGAACAAAATTTTTTGTCTCAACTTTAAATGGCCATAACTCCCAAACTAGACGACCTAGTGCGAAAATAAGCCCAATTCGTGATCACTCCAAATGGGAAAAAATTTTTTGTCGCAACTTTAAATGGCCATAACTCCCAAACTAGACGACCTAGCGCGAAAATAAGCCCAATTCGTGATCACTCCAAATCTGAGCAAATCTTGCGTCTCATCTTTAAATGGCCATAACTCCCAAATTAGACGCCCTAGCGCGAAAATAGGCCCAATTCGTGATCACTCCAAACTGAACAAAATTTTTTGTCTGAACTTTAAATGGCCATAACTCCCAAACTAGACGACCTAGTGCGAAAATAAGCCCAATTCGTGATCACTCCAAATGGGAAAACATTTTTTGTCGCAACTTTAAACGGCCATAACTCCCAAACTAGACGACCTAGTGCGAAAATAAGCCCAATTCGTGATCACTCCAAATGGGAAAAAATTTTTTGTCGCAACTTTAAATGGCCATAACTCCCAAACTGGACGACCTAGCGCGAAAATAGGCCCAATTCGTGATCACTCCAAATGGGAAAAAATTTTTTTGTATCAACTTTAAATGGCCATAACTCCCAAACTAGACGACCTAGCGCGAAAATAAGCCCAATTCGTGATCACTCCAAATCTGAGCAAATCTTGCGTCTCATCTTTAAATGGCCATAACTCCCAAATTAGACGCCCTAGCGCGAAAATAGGCCCAATTCGTGATCACTCCAAGCTGAACAAAATTTTTTGTCTGAACTTTAAATGGCCATAACTCCCAAACTAGACGACCTAGTGCGAAAATAAGCCCAATTCGTGATCACTCCAAATGGGAAAACATTTTTTGTCGCAACTTTAAACGGCCATAACTCCCAAACTAGACGACCTAGCGCGAAAATAAGCCTAATTCGTGATCACGCCAAACCGAACAAAATTTTTTGTCTCAACTTTAAATGGCCATAACTCCCAAACTAGACGACCTAGTGCGAAAATAAGCCCAATTCGTGATCACTCCAAATGGGAAAAAATTTTTTGTCGCAACTTTAAATGGCCATAACTCCCAAACTAGACGACCTAGCGCGAAAATAGGCCCAATTCGTGATCACTTCAAATGGGAAAAAATTTTTTGTATCAACTTTAAATGGCCATAACTCCCAAACTAGAAGACCTAGCGCGAAAAAAAGCCCAATTCGTGATCACTCCAAATCTGAGCAAATTTTGGGTCTCATCTTTAAATGGCCATAACTCCCAAATTAGACGCCCTAGCGCGAAAATAGGCCCAATTCGTGATCACTCCAAACTGAACAAAATTTTTTGTCTGAACTTTAAATGGCCATAACTCCCAAACTAGACGACTTAGCGCGAAAATAAGCCTAATTCGTGATCACTCCAAACCGAACAAAATTTTTTGTCTCAACTTTAAATGGCCATAACTCCCAAACTAGACGACCTAGTGCGAAAATAAGCCCAATTCGTGATCACTCCAAATCTGACAAAAATTTTTGTATCAACTTTAAATGGCCATAACTCCCAAACTAGACGACCTAGCGCGAAAATAAGCCCAATTCGTGATCACTCCAAATCTGATCAAATCTTGTGTCTCATCTTTAAATGGCCGTAACTCCCAAATTAGACGCCCTAGCGCGAAAATAGGCCCAATTCGGGATCACTCCAAACTGAACAAAATTTTTTGTCTGAACTTTAAATGGCCATAACTCCCAAACTAGACGACCTAGTGCGAAAATAAGCCCAATTCGTGATCACTCCAAATGGGAAAAAATTTTTTTTCGCAACTTTAAATGGCCATAACTCCCAAACTAGACGACCTAGCGCGAAAATAGGCCCAATTCGTGATCACTCCAAATGGGAAAAAATTTTTTGTATCAACTTTAAATGGCCATAACTCCCAAACTAGACGACCTAGCGCGAAAATAAGCCCAATTCGTGATCACTCCAAATCTGATCAAATCTTGTGTCTCATCTTTAAATGGCCGTAACTCCCAAATTAGACGCCCTAGCGCGAAAATAGGCCCAATTCGGGATCACTCCAAACTGAACAAAATTTTTTGTCTGAACTTTAAATGGCCATAACTCCCAAACTAGACGACCTAGAGTGAAAATAGGCCCAATTCGTGATCACTCCAAATCTGACAACATTTTTTGTATCAACTTTAAATGGCCATAACTCCCAAACTAGACGACCTAGTGCGAAAATAAGCCCAATTCGTGATCACTCCAAACCGAACAAAATTTTTTGTCTCAACTTTAAATGGCCATAACTCCCAAACTAGACGACCTAGTGCGAAAATAAGCCCAATTCGTGATCACTCCAAATCTGACAAAAATTTTTGTATCAACTTTAAATGGCCATAACTCCCAAACTAGACGACCTAGCGCGAAAATAAGCCCAATTCGTGATCACTCCAAATCTGATCAAATCTTGTGTCTCATCTTTAAATGGCCGTAACTCCCAAATTAGACGCCCTAGCGCGAAAATAGGCCCAATTCGGGATCACTCCAAACTGAACAAAATTTTTTGTCTGAACTTTAAATGGCCATAACTCCCAAACTAGACGACCTAGTGCGAAAATAAGCCCAATTCGTGATCACTCCAAATGGGAAAAAATTTTTTTTCGCAACTTTAAATGGCCATAACTCCCAAACTAGACGACCTAGCGCGAAAATAGGCCCAATTCGTGATCACTCCAAATGGGAAAAAATTTTTTGTATCAACTTTAAATGGCCATAACTCCCAAACTAGACGACCTAGCGCGAAAATAAGCCCAATTCGTGATCACTCCAAATCTGATCAAATCTTGTGTCTCATCTTTAAATGGCCGTAACTCCCAAATTAGACGCCCTAGCGCGAAAATAGGCCCAATTCGGGATCACTCCAAACTGAACAAAATTTTTTGTCTGAACTTTAAATGGCCATAGCTCCCAAACTAGACGACTTAGCTCGAAAATAAAACTAATTCGTGATCACCGCAAATGGGACAAAATTTTTTGTCTCAACTTTAAATGGCCATAACTCCCAAACTAGACGACCTAGAGTGAAAATAGGCCCAATTCGTGATCACTCCAAATCTGACAACATTTTTTGTATCAACTTTAAATGGCCATAACTCCCAAACTAGACGACCTAGTGCGAAAATAAGCCCAATTCGTGATCACTCCAAATGGGAAAAAATTTTTTGTCGCAACTTTAAATGGCCATAACTCCCAAACTGGACGACCTAGCGCGAAAATAGGCCCAATTCGTGATCACTCCAAATGGGAAAAAATTTTTTGTATCAACTTTAAATGGCCATAACTCCCAAACTAGACGACCTAGCGCGAAAATAAGCCCAATTCGTGATCACTCCAAATCTGAGCAAATCTTGCGTCTCATCTTTAAATGGCCATAACTCCCAAATTAGACGCCCTAGCGCGAAAATAGGCCCAATTCGTGATCACTCCAAGCTGAACAAAATTTTTTGTCTGAACTTTAAATGGCCATAACTCCCAAACTAGACGACCTAGTGCGAAAATAAGCCCAATTCGTGATCACTCCAAATGGGAAAACATTTTTTGTCGCAACTTTAAACGGCCATAACTCCCAAACTAGACGACCTAGCGCGAAAATAAGCCTAATTCGTGATCACGCCAAACCGAACAAAATTTTTTATCTCAACTTTAAATGGCCATAACTCCCAAACTAGACGACCTAGTGCGAAAATAAGCCCAATTCGTGATCACTCCAAATGGGAAAAAATTTTTTGTCGCAACTTTAAATGGCCATAACTCCCAAACTAGACGACCTAGCGCGAAAATAGGCCCAATTCGTGATCACTTCAAATGGGAAAAAATTTTTTGTATCAACTTTAAATGGCCATAACTCCCAAACTAGAAGACCTAGCGCGAAAAAAAGCCCAATTCGTGATCACTCCAAATCTGAGCAAATCTTGGGTCTCATCTTTAAATGGCCATAACTCCCAAATTAGACGCCCTAGCGCGAAAATAGGCCCAATTCGTGATCACTCCAAGCTGAACAAAATTTTTTGTCTGAACTTTAAATGGCCATAACTCCCAAACTAGACGACTTAGCGCGAAAATAAGCCTAATTCGTGATCACTCCAAACCGAACAAAATTTTTTGTCTCAACTTTAAATGGCCATAACTCCCAAACTAGACGACCTAGTGCGAAAATAAGCCCAATTCGTGATCACTCCAAATCTGACAAAAATTTTTGTATCAACTTTAAATGGCCATAACTCCCAAACTAGACGACCTAGCGCGAAAATAAGCCCAATTCGTGATCACTCCAAATCTGATCAAATCTTGTGTCTCATCTTTAAATGGCCGTAACTCCCAAATTAGACGCCCTAGCGCGAAAATAGGCCCAATTCGGGATCACTCCAAACTGAACAAAATTTTTTGTCTGAACTTTAAATGGCCATAACTCCCAAACTAGACGACCTAGTGCGAAAATAAGCCCAATTCGTGATCACTCCAAATGGGAAAAAATTTTTTTCGCAACTTTAAATGGCCATAACTCCCAAACTAGACGACCTAGCGCGAAAATAGGCCCAATTCGTGATCACTCCAAATGGGAAAAAATTTTTTGTATCAACTTTAAATGGCCATAACTCCCAAACTAGACGACCTAGCGCGAAAATAAGCCCAATTCGTGATCACTCCAAATCTGATCAAATCTTGTGTCTCATCTTTAAATGGCCGTAACTCCCAAATTAGACGCCCTAGCGCGAAAATAGGCCCAATTCGGGATCACTCCAAACTGAACAAAATTTTTTGTCTGAACTTTAAATGGCCATAACTCCCAAACTAGACGACCTAGAGTGAAAATAGGCCCAATTCGTGATCACTCCAAATCTGACAACATTTTTTGTATCAACTTTAAATGGCCATAACTCCCAAACTAGACGACCTAGTGCGAAAATAAGCCCAATTCGTGATCACTCCAAACCGAACAAAATTTTTTGTCTCAACTTTAAATGGCCATAACTCCCAAACTAGACGACCTAGTGCGAAAATAAGCCCAATTCGTGATCACTCCAAATCTGACAAAAATTTTTGTATCAACTTTAAATGGCCATAACTCCCAAACTAGACGACCTAGCGCGAAAATAAGCCCAATTCGTGATCACTCCAAATCTGATCAAATCTTGTGTCTCATCTTTAAATGGCCGTAACTCCCAAATTAGACGCCCTAGCGCGAAAATAGGCCCAATTCGGGATCACTCCAAACTGAACAAAATTTTTTGTCTGAACTTTAAATGGCCATAACTCCCAAACTAGACGACCTAGTGCGAAAATAAGCCCAATTCGTGATCACTCCAAATGGGAAAAAATTTTTTTTCGCAACTTTAAATGGCCATAACTCCCAAACTAGACGACCCAGCGCGAAAATAAGCCCAATTCGTGATCACTCCAAATGGGAAAAAATTTTTTGTATCAACTTTAAATGGCCATAACTCCCAAACTAGACGACCTAGTGCGAAAATAAGCCCAATTCGTGATCACTCCAAATCTGACAAAAATTTTTGTATCAACTTTAAATGGCCATAACTCCCAAACTAGACGACCTAGCGCGAAAATAAGCCCAATTCGTGATCACTCCAAATCTGATCAAATCTTGTGTCTCATCTTTAAATGGCCATAACTCCCAAACTAGACGACTTAGCGCCTAAATAAGCCTAATTCGTGATCACTCCAAACCGAACAAAATTTTTTGTCTCAACTTTAAATGGCCATAACTCCCAAACTAGACGACCTAGAGTGAAAATAGGCCCAATTCGTGATCACTCCAAATCTGACAACATTTTTTGTATCAACTTTAAATGGCCATAACTCCCAAACTAGACGACCTAGTGCGAAAATAAGCCCAATTCGTGATCACTCCAAATGGGAAAAAATTTTTTGTCGCAACTTTAAATGGCCATAACTCCCAAACTAGACGACCTAGCGCGAAAATAGGCCCAAACCGAACAAAATTTTTTGTCTCAACTTTAAATGGCCATAACTCCCAAACTAGACGACCTAGAGTGAAAATAGGCCCAATTCGTGATCACTCCAAATTTGACAACATTTTTTGTATCAACTTTAAATGGCCATAACTCCCAAACTAGACGACCTAGTGCGAAAATAAGCCCAATTCGTGATCACTCCAAATGGGAAAAAATTTTTTGTCGCAACTTTAAATGGCCATAACTCCCAAACTAGACGACCTAGCGCGAAAATAGGCCCAATTCGTGATCACTCCAAATGGGAAAAAATTTTTTGTATCAACTTTAAATGGCCATAACTCCCAAACTAGACGACCTAGCGCGAAAATAAGCCCAATTCGTGATCACTCCAAATCTGAGCAAATCTTGCGTCTCATCTTTAAATGGCCATAACTCCCAAATTAGACGCCCTAGCGCGAAAATAGGCCCAATTCGTGATCACTCCAAGCTGAACAAAATTTTTTGTTTGAACTTTAAATGGCCATAACTCCCAAACTAGACGACCTAGTGCGAAAATAAGCCCAATTCGTGATCACTCCAAATGGGAAAACATTTTTTGTCGCAACTTTAAACGGCCATAACTCCCAAACTAGACGACCTAGCGCGAAAATAAGCCTAATTCGTGATCACGCCAAACCGAACAAAATTTTTTATCTCAACTTTAAATGGCCATAACTCCCAAACTAGACGACCTAGTGCGAAAATAAGCCCAATTCGTGATCACTCCAAATGGGAAAAAATTTTTTGTCGCAACTTTAAATGGCCATAACTCCCAAACTAGACGACCTAGCGCGAAAATAGGCCCAATTCGTGATCACTCCAAATGGGAAAAAATTTTTTGTATCAACTTTAAATGGCCATAACTCCCAAACTAGACGACCTAGCGCGAAAATAAGCCCAATTCGTGATCACTCCAAATCTGAGCAAATCTTGGGTCTCATCTTTAAATGGCCATAACTCCCAAATTAGACGCCCTAGCGCGAAAATAGGCCCAATTCGTGATCACTCCAAGCTGAACAAAATTTTTTGTCTGAACTTTAAATGGCCATAACTCCCAAACTAGACGACTTAGCGCGAAAATAAGCCTAATTCGTGATCACTCCAAACCGAACAAAATTTTTTGTCTCAACTTTAAATGGCCATAACTCCCAAACTAGACGACCTAGTGCGAAAATAAGCCCAATTCGTGATCACTCCAAATCTGACAAAAATTTTTGTATCAACTTTAAATGGCCATAACTCCCAAACTAGACGACCTAGCGCGAAAATAAGCCCAATTCGTGATCACTCCAAATCTGATCAAATCTTGTGTCTCATCTTTAAATGGCCGTAACTCCCAAATTAGACGCCCTAGCGCGAAAATAGGCCCAATTCGGGATCACTCCAAACTGAACAAAATTTTTTGTCTGAACTTTAAATGGCCATAACTCCCAAACTAGACGACCTAGTGCGAAAATAAGCCCAATTCGTGATCACTCCAAATGGGAAAAAATTTTTTTTCGCAACTTTAAATGGCCATAACTCCCAAACTAGACGACCTAGCGCGAAAATAGGCCCAATTCGTGATCACTCCAAATGGGAAAAAATTTTTTGTATCAACTTTAAATGGCCATAACTCCCAAACTAGACGACCTAGCGCGAAAATAAGCCTAATTCGTGATCACGCCAAACCGAACAAAATTTTTTATCTCAACTTTAAATGGCCATAACTCCCAAATTAGACGCCCTAGCGCGAAAATAGGCCCAATTCGTGATCACTCCAAATGGGAAAACAATTTTTGTCTGAACTTTAAATGGCCATAACTCCCAAACTAGACGACTTAGCGCCTAAATAAGCCTAATTCGTGATCACTCCAAACCGAACAAAATTTTTTGTCTCAACTTTAAATGGCCATAACTCCCAAACTAGACGACCTAGCGCGAAAATAGGCCCAATTCGTGATCACTCCAAATGGGAAAAAATTTTTCGTCTGAACTTTAAATGGCCATAGCTCCCAAACCAGACGACTTAGCTCGAAAATAAAACTAATTCGTGATCACCGCAAATGGGACAAAATTTTTTGTCTCAACTTTAAATGGCCATAACTCCCAAACTAGACGACCTAGCGCGAAAATAAGCCTAATTCGTGATCACTCCAAATCTGACAAAAATTTTTGTATCAACTTTAAATGGCCATAACTCCCAAACTAGACGACCTAGCGCGAAAATAAGCCCAATTCGTGATCACTCCAAATCTGATCAAATCTTGTGTCTCATCTTTAAATGGCCATAACTCCCAAACTAGACGACTTAGCGCCTAAATAAGCCTAATTCGTGATCACTCCAAACCGAACAAAATTTTTTGTCTCAACTTTAAATGGCCATAACTCCCAAACTAGACGACCTAGAGTGAAAATAGGCCCAATTCGTGATCACTCCAAATCTGACAACATTTTTTGTATCAACTTTAAATGGCCATAACTCCCAAACTAGACGACCTAGTGCGAAAATAAGCCCAATTCGTGATCACTCCAAATGGGAAAAAATTTTTTGTCGCAACTTTAAATGGCCATAACTCCCAAACTAGACGACCTAGCGCGAAAATAGGCCCAAACCGAACAAAAAAATTTTTGTCTCAACTTTAAATGGCCATAACTCCCAAACTAGACGACCTAGAGTGAAAATAGGCCCAATTCGTGATCACTCCAAATTTGACAACATTTTTTGTATCAACTTTAAATGGCCATAACTCCCAAACTAGACGACCTAGTGCGAAAATAAGCCCAATTCGTGATCACTCCAAATGGGAAAAATTTTTTGTCGCAACTTTAAATGGCCATAACTCCCAAACTAGACGACCTAGCGCGAAAATAGGCCCAATTCGTGATCACTCCAAATGGGAAAAAATTTTTTGTATCAACTTTAAATGGCCATAACTCCCAAACTAGACGACCTAGCGCGAAAATAAGCCCAATTCGTGATCACTCCAAATCTGAGCAAATCTTGCGTCTCATCTTTAAATGGCCATAACTCCCAAATTAGACGCCCTAGCGCGAAAATAGGCCCAATTCGTGATCACTCCAAACTGAACAAAATTTTTTGTTTGAACTTTAAATGGCCATAACTCCCAAACTAGACGACCTAGTGCGAAAATAAGCCCAATTCGTGATCACTCCAAATGGGAAAAAATTTTTTGTCGCAACTTTAAACGGCCATAACTCCCAAACTAGACGACCTAGCGCGAAAATAAGCCTAATTCGTGATCACGCCAAACCGAACAAAATTTTTTATCTCAACTTTAAATGGCCATAACTCCCAAACTAGACGACCTAGTGCGAAAATAAGCCCAATTCGTGATCACTCCAAATGGGAAAAAATTTTTTGTCGCAACTTTAAATGGCCATAACTCCCAAACTAGACGACCTAGCGCGAAAATAAGCCCAATTCGTGATCACTCCAAATGGGAAAAAATTTTTTGTATCAACTTTAAATGGCCATAACTCCCAAACTAGACGACCTAGCGCGAAAATAAGCCCAATTCGTGATCACTCCAAATCTGAGCAAATCTTGGGTCTCATCTTTAAATGGCCATAACTCCCAAATTAGACGCCCTAGCGCGAAAATAGGCCCAATTCGTGATCACTCCAAGCTGAACAAAATTTTTTGTCTGAACTTTAAATGGCCATAACTCCCAAACTAGACGACTTAGCGCGAAAATAAGCCTAATTCGTGATCACTCCAAACCGAACAAAATTTTTTGTCTCAACTTTAAATGGCCATAACTCCCAAACTAGACGACCTAGTGCGAAAATAAGCCCAATTCGTGATCACTCCAAATCTGACAAAAATTTTTGTATCAACTTTAAATGGCCATAACTCCCAAACTAGACGACCTAGCGCGAAAATAAGCCCAATTCGTGATCACTCCAAATCTGATCAAATTTTGTGTCTCATCTTTAAATGGCCATAACTCCCAAATTAGACGCCCTAGCGCGAAAATAGGCCCAATTCGGGATCACTCCAAACTGAACAAAATTTTTTGTCTGAACTTTAAATGGCCATAACTCCCAAACTAGACGACCTAGTGCGAAAATAAGCCCAATTCGTGATCACTCCAAATGGGAAAAAATTTTTTTTCGCAACTTTAAATGGCCATAACTCCCAAACTAGACGACCTAGCGCGAAAATAGGCCCAATTCGTGATCACTCCAAATGGGAAAAAAATTTTTGTATCAACTTTAAATGGCCATAACTCCCAAACTAGACGACCTAGCGCGAAAATAAGCCTAATTCGTGATCACGCCAAACCGAACAAAATTTTTTGTCTCAACTTTAAATGGCCATAACTCCCAAATTAGACGCCCTAGCGCGAAAATAGGCCCAATTCGTGATCACTCCAAATGGGAAAAAATTTTTGTCTGAACTTTAAATGGCCATAACTCCCAAACTAGACGACTTAGCGCCTAAATAAGCCTAATTCGTGATCACTCCAAACCGAACAAAATTTTTTGTCTCAACTTTAAATGGCCATAACTCCCAAACTAGACGACCTAGCGCGAAAATAGGCCCAATTCGTGATCACTCCAAATGGGAAAAAATTTTTTGTCTGAACTTTAAATGGCCATAGCTCCCAAACTAGACGACTTAGCTCGAAAATAAAACTAATTCGTGATCACCGCAAATGGGACAAAATTTTTTGTCTCAACTTTAAATGGCCATAACTCCCAAACTAGACGACCTAGCGCGAAAATAAGCCTAATTCGTGATCACGCCAAACCGAACAAAATTTTTTATCTCAACTTTAAATGGCCATAACTCCCAAACTAGACGACCTAGTGCGAAAATAAGCCCAATTCTTGATCACTCCAAATGGGAAAAAATATTTTGTCGCAACTTTAAATGGCCATAACTCCCAAACTAGACGACCTTGCGCGAAAATAGGCCCAATTCGTGATCACTCCAAATGGGAAAAAATTTTTTGTATCAACTTTAAATGGCCATAACTCCCAAACTAGACGACCTAGTGCGAAAATAAGCCCAATTCGTGATCACTCCAAATCTGAGCAAATCTTGCGTCTCATCTTTAAATGGCCATAACTCCCAAATTAGACGCCCTAGCGCGAAAATAGGCCCAATTCGTGATCACTCCAAGCTGAACAAAATTTTTTGTCTGAACTTTAAATGGCCATAACTCCCAAACTAGACGACTTAGCTCGAAAATAAAACTAATTCGTGATCACCGCAAATGGGACAAAATTTTTTGTCTCAACTTTAAATGGCCATAACTCCCAAATTAGACGCCCTAGCGCGAAAATAGGCCCAATTCGTGATCACTCCAAATGGGAAAAAATTTTTTGTGTCAACTTTAAATGGCCATAACTCCCAAACTAGTCGACTTAGCTCGAAAATAAGGCCAATTCGTGATCACTCCAAACCGAACAAAATTTTTTGTCTCAACTTTAAATGGCCATAACTCCCAAACTAGACGACCTAGCGCGAAAATAGGCCCAATTCGTGATCACTCCAAATGGGAAAAATTTTTTGTATCAACTTTAAATGGCCATAACTCCCAAACTAGACGACCTAGCGCGAAAAAAAGCCCAATTCGTGATCACTCCAAATCTGATCAAATTATGTGTCTCATCTTTAAATGGCCATAACTCCCAAACTAGACGACCTAGCGCCAAAATAATCCTAAGTCGTGATCACTCCAAATGGGAAAAAATTTTTTGTTGCAACTTTAAACGGCCATAACTCCCAAACTAGACGACTTAGCGCGAAAATAAGCCTAATTCGTGATCACTCCAAACCGAACAAAATTTTTTGTCTCAACTTTAAATGGCCATAACTCCCAAACTAGACGACCTAGCGTGAAAATAGGTCCAATTCGTGATCACTCCAAATCTGACAAAAATTTTTGTATCAACTTTAAATGGCCATAACTCCCAAACTAGACGACCTAGCGCGAAAATAAGCCTAATTCGTGATCACTCCAAACCGAACCAAAATTATTTGTCTCAACTTTAAATGGCCATAACTCCCAAACTAAACGACCTAGCGCGAAAATAAGCCCAATTCGTGATCACTCCAAATCTGATCAAATCTTGTGTCTCATCTTTAAATGGCCGTAACTCCCAAATTAGACGCCCTAGCGCGAAAATAGGCCCAATTCGGGATCACTCCAAACTGAACAAAATTTTTTGTCTGAACTTTAAATGGCCATAACTCCCAAACTAGACGACTTAGCGCGAAAATAAGCCTAATTCGTGATCACTCCAAACCGAACAAAATTTTTTGTCTCAACTTTAAATGGCCATAACTCCCAAACTAGACGACCTAGTGCGAAAATAAGCCCAATTCGTGATCACTCCAAATCTGACAAAAATTTTTGTCAAAAGCAAACTAAAAATAAAAACCCTTTTTGTTTCCCCCCAAATTTAAAAAATTTTTGTGTCAACTTTAAATGGCCATAACTCCCAAACTAGACGACTTAGCTCGAAAATAAGCCCAATTCGTGATCACTCCAAACCGAACAAAATTTTTTGTCTCAACTTTAAATGGCCATAACTCCCAAACTAGACGACCTAGCGCGAAAATAGGCCCAATTCGTGATCACTCCAAATGGGAAAAATTTTTTGTATCAACTTTAAATGGCCATAACTCCCAAACTAGACGACCTAGCGCGAAAAAAAGCCCAATTCGTGATCACTCCAAATCTGATCAAATTATGTGTCTCATCTTTAAATGGCCATAACTCCCAAACTAGACGACCTAGCGCCAAAATAATCCTAAGTCGTGATCACTCCAAATGGGAAAAAATTTTTTGTTGCAACTTTAAACGGCCATAACTCCCAAACTAGACGACTTAGCGCGAAAATAAGCCTAATTCGTGATCACTCCAAACCGAACAAAATTTTTTGTCTCAACTTTAAATGGCCATAACTCCCAAACTAGACGACCTAGCGTGAAAATAGGTCCAATTCGTGATCACTCCAAATCTGACAAAAATTTTTGTATCAACTTTAAATGGCCATAACTCCCAAACTAGACGACCTAGTGCGAAAATAAGCCCAATTCGTGATCACTCCAAATCTGACAAAAATTTTTGTATCAACTTTAAATGGCCATAACTCCCAAACTAGACGACCTAGCGCGAAAATAAGCCCAATTCGTGATCACTCCAAATCTGACAAAATTTTTTGTCTCAACTTTAAATGGCCATAACTCCCAAACTAGACGACCTAGCGCGAAAATAGGCCCAATTCGTGATCACTCCAAATGGGAAAAATTTTTTGTATCAACTTTAAATGGCCATAACTCCCAAACTAGACGACCTAGCGCGAAAATAAGCCCAATTCGTGATCACTCCAAATCTGATCAAATTTTGTGTCTCATCTTTAAATGGCCATAACTCCCAAACTAGACGACCTAGCGCGAAAATAGGCCCAATTCGTGATCACTCCAAACTGAACAAAATTTTTTGTCTCAACTTTAAATGGCCATAACTCCCAAACTAGACGACTTAGCGCGAAAATAAGCCTAATTCGTGATCACTCCAAACCGAACAAAATTTTTTGTCTCAACTTTAAATGGCCATAACTCCCAAACTAGACGACTTAGCTCGAAAATAAAACTAATTCGTGATCACCGCAAATGGGACAAAATTTTTTGTCTCAACTTTAAATGGCCATAACTCCCAAATTAGACGCCCTAGCGCGAAAATAGGCCCAATTCGTGATCACTCCAAATGGGAAAAAATTTTTTGTGTCAACTTTAAATGGCCATAACTCCCAAACTAGACGACCTAGCGCGAAAATAAGCCTAATTCGTGATCACTCCAAACCGAACAAAATTTTTTGTCTCAACTTTAAATGGCCATAACTCCCAAAATAGACGCCCTAGCGCGAAAATAGGCCCAATCCGTGATCACTCCAAATGGGAAAAAATTTTTGTCAGAACTTTAAATGGCCATAACTCCCAAACTAGACGACTTAGCTCGAAAATAAAACTAATTCGTGATCACTCCAAATGGGACAAAATTTTTTGTCTCAACTTTAAATGGCCATAACTCCCAAACTAGACGACCTAGCGCGAAAATAAGCCCAATTCGTGATCACTCCAAACCGAACAAAATTTTTTGTCTCAACTTTAAATGGCCATAACTCCCAAACTAGACGACCTAGCGCGAAAATAAGCCCAATTCGTGATCACTCCAAATGGGAACAAATTTTTTGTCTCAACTTTAAATGGCCATAACTCCCAAACTAGACGACCTAGCGCCAAAATAATCCTAAGTCGTGATCACTCCAAATGGGAAAAAATTTTTTGTTGCAACTTTAAACGGCCATAAATCCCAAACTAGACGACTTAGCGCGAAAATAAGCCTAATTCGTGATCACTCCAAACCGAACAAAATTTTTTGTCTCAACTTTAAATGGCCATAACTCCCAAACTAGACGACCTAGCGTGAAAATAGGTCCAATTCGTGATCACTCCAAATCTGACAAAAATTTTTGTATCAACTTTAAATGGCCATAACTCCCAAACTAGACGACCTAGCGCGAAAATAAGCCTAATTCGTGATCACTCCAAACCGAACAAAATTTTTTGTCTCAACTTTAAATGGCCATAACTCCCAAAATAGACGCCCTAGCGCGAAAATAGGCCCAATCCGTGATCACTCCAAATGGGAAAAAATTTTTGTCAGAACTTTAAATGGCCATAATCCCAAACTAGACGACTAGCCGAAAATAAAACTAATTCGTGATCACCGCAAATGGGACAAAATTTTTTGTCTCAACTTTAAATGGCCATAACTCCCAAATTAGACGCCCTAGCGCGAAAATAGGCCCAATTCGTGATCACTCCAAATGGGAAAAAATTTTTTGTGTCAACTTTAAATGGCCATAACTCCCAAACTAGACGACCTAGCGCGAAAATAAGCCTAATTCGTGATCACTCCAAACCGAACAAAATTTTTTGTCTCAACTTTAAATGGCCATAACTCCCAAACTAGACGACCTAGCGCGAAAATAGGCCCAATTCGTGATCACTCCAAATGGGAAAAAATTTTTGTCTCAACTTTAAATGGCCATAACTCCCAAACTAGACGACCTAGCGCGAAAATAAGCCTAATTCGTGATCACTCCAAATGGGAAAAAATTTTTTGTCTCAACTTTAAATGGCCATAACTCCCAAACTAGACGACCTAGCGCGAAAATAGGCCCAATTCGTGATCACTCCAAATGGGAAAAAATTTTTTGTCTCAACTTTAAATGGCCATAACTCCCAAACTAGACGACCTAGCGCGAAAATAAGCCCAATTCGTGATCACTCCAAACCGAACAAAATTTTTTGTCTCAACTTTAAATGGCCATAACTCCCAAACTAGACGACCTAGCGCGAAAATAAGCCCAATTCGTGATCACTCCAAATGGAAAAAATTTTTTGTCTGAACTTTAAATGGCCATAACTCCCAAACTAGACGACCTAGCGCGAAAATAAGCCTAATTCGTGATCACTCCAAATGGGACAAAATTTTTTGTCTCAACTTTAAATGGCCATAACTCCCAAACTAGACGACCTAGCGCGAAAATAAGCCCAATTCGTGATCACTCCAAATGGGAAAAAATTTTTTGTCTCAACTTTAAATGGCCATAACTCCCAAACTAGACGACCTAGCGCGAAAATAAGCCTAATTCGTGATCACTCCAAATCGAACAAAATTTTTTGTCTCAACTTTAAATGGCCATAACTCCCAAAATAGACGACCTAGCGCGAAAATAAGCCTAATTCGTGATCACTCCAAATGGGAAAAAATTTTTTGTCTCAACTTTAAATGGCCATAACTCCCAAACTAGACGACCTAGCGCCAAAATAATCCTAAGTCGTGATCACTCCAAATGGGAAAAAATTTTTTGTCTCAACTTTAAATGGCCATAACTCCCAAAATAGACGCCCTAGCGCGAAAATAGGCCCAATCCGTGATCACTCCAAATGGGAAAAAATTTTTGTCAGAACTTTAAATGGCCATAATCCCAAACTAGACGACTTAGCTCGAAAATAAAACTAATTCGTGATCACTCCAAATGGGAAAAAATTTTTTGTGTCAACTTTAAATGGCCATAACTCCCAAACTAGACGACCTAGCGCGAAAATAAGCCTAATTCGTGATCACTCCAAACCGAACAAAATTTTTTGTCTCAACTTTAAATGGCCATAACTCCCAAAATAGACGCCCTAGCGCGAAAATAGGCCCAATCCGTGATCACTCCAAATGGGAAAAATTTTTTGTCTGAACTTTAAATGGCCATAACTCCCAAACTAGACGACCTAGCGCCAAAATAATCCTAAGTCGTGATCACTCCAAATGGGAAAAAATTTTTTGTTGCAACTTTAAACGGCCATAAATCCCAAACTAGACGACTTAGCGCGAAAATAAGCCTAATTCGTGATCACTCCAAACCGAACAAAATTTTTTGTCTCAACTTTAAATGGCCATAACTCCCAAACTAGACGACCTAGCGTGAAAATAGGTCCAATTCGTGATCACTCCAAATCTGACAAAAAATTTTGTATCAACTTTAAATGGCCATAACTCCCAAACTAGACGACCTAGCGCGAAAATAAGCCTAATTCGTGATCACTCCAAACCGAACAAAATTTTTTGTCTCAACTTTAAATGGCCATAACTCCCAAACTAGACGACCTAGCGCGAAAATAGGCCCAATTCGTGATCACTCCAAATGGGAAAAAATTTTTTGTCAGAACTTTAAATGGCCATAACTCCCAAACTAGACGACTTAGCTCGAAAATAAAACTAATTCGTGATCACCGCAAATGGGACAAAATTTTTTGTCTCAACTTTAAATGGCCATAACTCCCAAATTAGACGCCCTAGCGCGAAAATAGGCCCAATTCGTGATCACTCCAAATGGGAAAAAATTTTTTGTGTCAACTTTAAATGGCCATAACTCCCAAACTAGACGACCTAGCGCGAAAATAAGCCTAATTCGTGATCACTCCAAACCGAACAAAATTTTTTGTCTCAACTTTAAATGGCCATAACTCCCAAACTAGACGACCTAGCGCGAAAATAGGCCCAATCCGTGATCACTCCAAATGGGAAAAATTTTTTGTCTGAACTTTAAATGGCCATAACTCCCAAACTAGACGACCTAGCGCCAAAATAATCCTAAGTCGTGATCACTCCAAATGGGAAAAAATTTTTTGTTGCAACTTTAAACGGCCATAAATCCCAAACTAGACGACCTAGTGCGAAAATAAGCCCAATTCGTGATCACTCCAAATGGGAAAAAATTTTTTGTCGCAACTTTAAATGGCCATAACTCCCAAACTAGACGACCTAGCGCGAAAATAGGCCCAATTCGTGATCACTCCAAACCGAACAAAATTTTTTGTCTCAACTTTAAATGGCCATAACTCCCAAACTAGACGACCTAGTGCGAAAATAAGCCCAATTCGTGATCACTCCAAATGGGAAAAAATTTTTTGTCGCAACTTTAAATGGCCATAACTCCCAAACTAGACGACCTAGCGCGAAAATAGGCCCAATTCGTGATCACTCCAAATGGGAAAAAATTTTTTGTATCAACTTTAAATGGCCATAACTCCCAAACTAGACGACCTAGCGCGAAAATAAGCCCAATTCGTGATCACTCCAAATCTGAGCAAATTTTGTGTCTCATCTTTAAATGGCCATAACTCCCAAATTAGACGCCCTAGCGCGAAAATAGGCCCAATTCGTGATCACTCCAAACTGAACAAAATTTTTTGTCTGAACTTTAAATGGCCATAACTCCCAAACTAGACGACTTAGCGCGAAAATAAGCCTAATTCGTGATCACTCCAAACCGAACAAAATTTTTTGTCTCAACTTTAAATGGCCATAACTCCCAAACTAGACGACCTAGTGCGAAAATAAGCCCAATTCGTGATCACTCCAAATCTGACAAAAATTTTTGTATCAACTTTAAATGGCCATAACTCCCAAACTAGACGACCTAGCGCGAAAATAAGCCCAATTCGTGATCACTCCAAATCTGATCAAATCTTGTGTCTCATCTTTAAATGGCCGTAACTCCCAAATTAGACGCCCTAGCGCGAAAATAGGCCCAATTCGGGATCACTCCAAACTGAACAAAATTTTTTGTCTGAACTTTAAATGGCCATAACTCCCAAACTAGACGACCTAGTGCGAAAATAAGCCCAATTCGTGATCACTCCAAACCGAACAAAATTTTTTGTCTCAACTTTAAATGGCCATAACTCCCAAACTAGACGACCTAGCGCGAAAATAGGCCCAATTCGTGATCACTCCAAATGGGAAAAATTTTTTGTATCAACTTTAAATGGCCATAACTCCCAAACTAGACGACCTAGCGCGAAAATAAGCCTAATTCGTGATCACGCCAAACCGAACAAAATTTTTTGTCTCAACTTTAAATGGCCATAACTCCCAAACTAGACGCCCTAGCGCGAAAATAGGCCCAATTCGTGATCACTCCAAATGGGAAAAAAATTTTTGTCTGAACTTTAAATGGCCATAACTCCCAAACTAGACGACTTAGCGCCTAAATAAGCCTAATTCGTGATCACTCCAAACCGAACAAAATTTTTTGTCTCAACTTTAAATGGCCATAACTCCCAAACTAGACGACCTAGCGCGAAAATAGGCCCAATTCGTGATCACTCCAAATGGGAAAAAATTTTTTGTCTGAACTTTAAATGGCCATAACTCCCAAACTAGACGACTTAGCTCGAAAATAAGACTAATTCGTGATCACCCCAAATGGGACAAAATTTTTTGTCTCAACTTTAAATGGCCATAACTCCCAAACTAGACGACCTAGCGCGAAAATAAGCCTAATTCGTGATCACTCCAAACCGAACAAAATTTTTTGTCTCAACTTTAAATGGCCATAACTCCCAAACTAGACGACCTAGTGCGAAAATAAGCCCAATTCTTGATCACTCCAAATGGGAAAAAATATTTTTGTCTCAACTTTAAATGGCCATAACTCCCAAACTAGACGACCTAGCGCGAAAATAGGCCCAATTCGTGATCACTCCAAATGGGAAAAAATTTTTTGTATCAACTTTAAATGGCCATAACTCCCAAACTAGACGACCTAGTGCGAAAATAAGCCCAATTCGTGATCACTCCAAATCTGAGCAAATCTTGCGTCTCATCTTTAAATGGCCATAACTCCCAAATTAGACGCCCTAGCGCGAAAATAGGCCCAATTCGTGATCACTCCAAATGGGAAAAAATTTTTTGTGTCAACTTTAAATGGCCATAACTCCCAAACTAGACGACTTAGCTCGAAAATAAGCCCAATTCGTGATCACTCCAAACCGAACAAAATTTTTTGTCTCAACTTTAAATGGCCATAACTCCCAAACTAGACGACCTAGCGCGAAAATAGGCCCAATTCGTGATCACTCCAAATGGGAAAAATTTTTTGTATCAACTTTAAATGGCCATAACTCCCAAACTAGACGACCTAGCGCGAAAAAAAGCCCAATTCGTGATCACTCCAAATCTGATCAAATTATGTGTCTCATCTTTAAATGGCCATAACTCCCAAACTAGACGACCTAGCGCCAAAATAATCCTAAGTCGTGATCACTCCAAATGGGAAAAAATTTTTTGTTGCAACTTTAAACGGCCATAACTCCCAAACTAGACGACTTAGCGCGAAAATAAGCCTAATTCGTGATCACTCCAAACCGAACAAAATTTTTTGTCTCAACTTTAAATGGCCATAACTCCCAAACTAGACGACCTAGCGTGAAAATAGGTCCAATTCGTGATCACTCCAAATCTGACAAAAAATTTTGTGTCAACTTTAAATGGCCATAACTCCCAAACTAGACGACTTAGCTCGAAAATAAGCCCAATTCGTGATCACTCCAAATCTGACAAAAATTTTTGTATCAACTTTAAATGGCCATAACTCCCAAACTAGACGACCTAGCGCGAAAATAAGCCCAATTCGTGATCACTCCAAACTGAACAAAATTTTTTGTCTGAACTTTAAATGGCCATAACTCCCAAACTAGACGACTTAGCGCGAAAATAAGCCTAATTCGTGATCACTCCAAACCGAACAAAAATTTTTGTCTCAACTTTAAATGGCCATAACTCCCAAACTAGACGACCTAGTGCGAAAATAAGCCCAATTCGTGATCACTCCAAATCTGACAAAACTTTTTGTGTCAACTTTAAATGGCCATAACTCCCAAACTAGACGACTTAGCGCGAAAATAAGCCCAATTCGTGATCACTCCAAACCGAACAAAATTTTTTGTCTCAACTTTAAATGGCCATAACTCCCAAACTAGACGACCTAGCGCGAAAAAAAGCCCAATTCGTGATCACTCCAAATCTGATCAAATTATGTGTCTCATCTTTAAATGGCCATAACTCCCAAACTAGACGACTTAGCTCGAAAATAAGGCCAATTCGTGATCACTCCAAACCGAACAAAATTTTTTGTCTCAACTTTAAATGGCCATAACTCCCAAACTAGACGACCTAGCGCGAAAATAGGCCCAATTCGTGATCACTCCAAATGGGAAAAATTTTTTGTATCAACTTTAAATGGCCATAACTCCCAAACTAGACGACCTAGCGCGAAAAAAAGCCCAATTCGTGAT
The DNA here is from genome assembly GCA_018150985.1 of Chymomyza costata. Taxonomy (NCBI): domain Eukaryota; kingdom Metazoa; phylum Arthropoda; class Insecta; order Diptera; family Drosophilidae; genus Chymomyza; species Chymomyza costata. The sequence continues at coordinate 164,546 of JAECWU010000040.1, read as the reverse complement.
CACTCCAAATCTGATCAAATTATGTGTCTCATCTTTAAATGGCCATAACTCCCAAACTAGACGACCTAGCGCCAAAATAATCCTAAGTCGTGATCACTCCAAATGGGAAAAAATTTTTTGTTGCAACTTTAAACGGCCATAACTCCCAAACTAGACGACTTAGCGCGAAAATAAGCCCAATTCGTGATCACTCCAAACCGAACAAAATTTTTTGTCTCAACTTTAAATGGCCATAACTCCCAAACTAGTCGACTTAGCTCGAAAATAAGGCCAATTCGTGATCACTCCAAACCGAACAAAATTTTTTGTCTCAACTTTAAATGGCCATAACTCCCAAACTAGACGACCTAGCGCGAAAATAGGCCCAATTCGTGATCACTCCAAATGGGAAAAAATTTTTGTATCAACTTTAAATGGCCATAACTCCCAAACTAGACGACCTAGCGCGAAAATAAGCCCAATTCGTGATCACTCCAAATCTGATCAAATTATGTGTCTCATCTTTAAATGGCCATAACTCCCAAACTAGACGACCTAGCGCCAAAATAATCCTAAGTCGTGATCACTCCAAATGGGAAAAAAATTGTTTGTTGCAACTTTAAACGGCCATAACTCCCAAACTAGACGACTTAGCGCGAAAATAAGCCCAATTCGTGATCACTCCAAACCGAACAAAATTTTTTGTCTCAACTTTAAATGGCCATAACTCCCAAACTAGACGACCTAGCGTGAAAATAGGTCCAATTCGTGATCACTCCAAATCTGACAAAAATTTTTGTATCAACTTTAAATGGCCATAACTCCCAAACTAGACGACCTAGTGCGAAAATAAGCCCAATTCGTGATCACTCCAAATCTGACAAAAATTTTTTGTATCAACTTTAAATGGCCATAACTCCCAAACTAGACGACCTAGCGCGAAAATAAGCCCAATTCGTGATCACTCCAAATCTGACAAAATTTTTTGTGTCAACTTTAAATGGCCATAACTCCCAAACTAGACGACTTAGCGCGAAAATAAGCCCAATTCGTGATCACTCCAAACCGAACAAAATTTTTTGTCTCAACTTTAAATGGCCATAACTCCCAAACTAGACGACCTAGCGCGAAAATAGGCCCAATTCGTGATCACTCCAAATGAAAAAAATTTTTTGTATCAACTTTAAATGGCCATAACTCCCAAACTAGACGACCTAGCGCGAAAATAAGCCCAATTCGTGATCACTCCAAATCTGAACAAAATTTTTTGTCTCAACTTTAAATGGCCATAACTCCCAAACTAGACGACCTAGCGCGAAAATAAGCCCAATTCGTGATCACTCCAAATGGGAAAAAATTTTTTGTCTCAACTTTAAATGGCCATAACTCCCAAACTAGACGACCTAGCGCGAAAATAAGCCCAATTCGTGATCACTCCAAACCGAACAAAATTTTTTGTCTCAACTTTAAATGGCCATAACTCCCAAACTAGACGACCTAGCGCGAAAATAAGCCCAATTCGTGATCACTCCAAATGGGACAAAATTTTTTGTCTCAACTTTAAATGGCCATAACTCCCAAACTAGACGACCTAGCGCGAAAATAAGCCCAATTCGTGATCACTCCAAATGGGAAAAAATTTTTTGTCTCAACTTTAAATGGCCATAACTCCCAAACTAGACGACCTAGCGCGAAAATAAGCCCAATTCGTGATCACTCCAAACCGAACAAAATTTTTTGTCTCAACTTTAAATGGCCATAACTCCCAAACTAGACGACCTAGCGCGAAAATAAGCCCAATTCGTGATCACTCCAAATGGGAAAAAATTTTTTGTCTCAACTTTAAATGGCCATAACTCCCAAACTAGACGACCTAGCGCGAAAATAAGCCCAATTCGTGATCACTCCAAATCGGAAAAAAATTTTTTTGTCTCAACTTTAAATGGCCATAACTCCCAAACTAGACGACCTAGCGCGAAAATAAGCCCAATTCGTGATCACTCCAAACTGAACAAAATTTTTTGTCTCAACTTTAAATGGCCATAACTCCCAAACTAGACGACCTAGCGCGAAAATAAGCCCAATTCGTGATCACTCCAAATCGGACAAAAAATTTTTGTCTCAACTTTAAATGGCCATAACTCCCAAACTAGACGACCTAGCGCGAAAATAAGCCCAATTCGTGATCACTCCAAATCTGAAAAAATTTTTTGTATCAACTTTAAATGGCCATAACTCCCAAACTAGACGACCTAGCGCGAAAATAGGCCCAATTCGTGATCACTCCAAATCTGATCAAATTATGTGTCTCATCTTTAAATGGCCATAACTCCCAAACTAGACGACCTAGCGCCAAAATAAGCCTAATTCGTGATCACTCCAAATGGCAAAAAATTTTTTGTTTCAACTTTAAATGGCCATAACTCCCAAACTAGACGACTTAGCGCGAAAATAAGCCCAATTCGTGATCACTCCAAACCGAACAAAATTTTTTGTCTCAACTTTAAATGGCCATAACTCCCAAACTAGACGACCTAGCGCGAAAATAGGTCCAATTCGTGATCACTCCAAATCTGACAAAATTTTTGTATCAACTTTAAATGGCCATAACTCCCAAACTAGACGACCTAGCGCGAAAATAAGCCCAATTCGTGATCACTCCAAACCGAACAAAATTTTTTGTCTCAACTTTAAATGGCCATAACTCCCAAACTAGACGACCTAGCGCGAAAATAAGCCCAATTCGTGATCACTCCAAATCTGATCAAAAATTTTTGTCTCAACTTTAAATGGCCATAACTCCCAAACTAGACGACCTAGCGCGAAAATAAGCCCAATTCGTGATCACTCCAAATCTGACAAAATTTTTGTGTCTCAACTTTAAATGGCCATAACTCCCAAACTAGACGACCTAGCGCGAAAATAAGCCCAATTCGTGATCACTCCAAATCTGAACAAAATTTTTTGTCTCAACTTTAAATGGCCATAACTCCCAAACTAGACGACCTAGCGCGAAAATAAGCCCAATTCGTGATCACTCCAAATCTGAACAAAATTTTTTGTCTCAACTTTAAATGGCCATAACTCCCAAACTAGACGACCTAGCGCGAAAATAAGCCCAATTCGTGATCACTCCAAATCTGAACAAAATTTTTTGTCTCAACTTTAAATGGCCATAACTCCCAAACTAGACGACCTAGCGCGAAAATAAGCCCAATTCGTGATCACTCCAAATCTGACAAAAATTTTTGTCTCAACTTTAAATGGCCATAACTCCCAAACTAGACGACCTAGTGCGAAAATAAGCCCAATTCGTGATCACTCCAAATCTGACAAAAATTTTTGTATCAACTTTAAATGGCCATAACTCCCAAACTAGACGACCTAGCGCGAAAATAAGCCCAATTCGTGATCACTCCAAATCTGATCAAATCTTGTGTCTCATCTTTAAATGGCCGTAACTCCCAAATTAGACGCCCTAGCGCGAAAATAGGCCCAATTCGGGATCACTCCAAACTGAACAAAATTTTTTGTCTGAACTTTAAATGGCCATAACTCCCAAACTAGACGACTTAGCGCGAAAATAAGCCTAATTCGTGATCACTCCAAACCGAACAAAATTTTTTGTCTCAACTTTAAATGGCCATAACTCCCAAACTAGACGACCTAGCGTGAAAATAGGTCCAATTCGTGATCACTCCAAATCTGACAAAAATTTTTGTATCAACTTTAAATGGCCATAACTCCCAAACTAGACGACCTAGTGCGAAAATAAGCCCAATTCGTGATCACTCCAAATCTGACAAAATTTTTTGTCTCAACTTTAAATGGCCATAACTCCCAAACTAGACGACCTAGCGTGAAAATAGGTCCAATTCGTGATCACTCCAAATCTGACAAAAATTTTTGTATCAACTTTAAATGGCCATAACTCCCAAACTAGACGACCTAGCGCGAAAATAAGCCTAATTCGTGATCACTCCAAACCGAACCAAAATTTTTTGTGTCAACTTTAAATGGCCATAACTCCCAAACTAGACGACCTAGCGCGAAAATAAGCCCAATTCGTGATCACTCCAAATCTGATCAAATCTTGTGTCTCATCTTTAAATGGCCGTAACTCCCAAATTAGACGCCCTAGCGCGAAAATAGGCCCAATTCGGGATCACTCCAAACTGAACAAAATTTTTTGTCTGAACTTTAAATGGCCATAACTCCCAAACTAGACGACTTAGCGCGAAAATAAGCCTAATTCGTGATCACTCCAAACCGAACAAAATTTTTTGTCTCAACTTTAAATGGCCATAACTCCCAAACTAGACGACCTAGCGTGAAAATAGGTCCAATTCGTGATCACTCCAAATCTGACAAAAATTTTTGTATCAACTTTAAATGGCCATAACTCCCAAACTAGACGACCTAGCGCGAAAATAAGCCCAATTCGTGATCACTCCAAATCTGACAAAATTTTTTGTATCAACTTTAAATGGCCATAACTCCCAAACTAGACGACCTAGCGCGAAAATAAGCCCAATTCGTGATCACTCCAAATCTGATCAAATCTTGTGTCTCAACTTTAAATGGCCGTAACTCCCAAATTAGACGCCCTAGCGCGAAAATAGGCCCAATTCGGGATCACTCCAAACTGAACAAAATTTTTTGTCTGAACTTTAAATGGCCATAACTCCCAAACTAGACGACTTAGCGCGAAAATAAGCCTAATTCGTGATCACTCCAAACCGAACAAAATTTTTTGTCTCAACTTTAAATGGCCATAACTCCCAAACTAGACGACCTAGCGTGAAAATAGGTCCAATTCGTGATCACTCCAAATCTGACAAAAATTTTTGTATCAACTTTAAATGGCCATAACTCCCAAACTAGACGACCTAGTGCGAAAATAAGCCCAATTCGTGATCACTCCAAATCTGACAAAAATTTTTGTATCAACTTTAAATGGCCATAACTCCCAAACTAGACGACCTAGCGCGAAAATAAGCCCAATTCGTGATCACTCCAAATCTGATCAAATCTTGTGTCTCATCTTTAAATGGCCATAACTCCCAAATTAGACGCCCTAGCGCGAAAATAGGCCCAATTCGTGATCACTCCAAACTGAACAAAATTTTTTGTCTGAACTTTAAATGGCCATAACTCCCAAACTAGACGACCTAGTGCGAAAATAAGCCCAATTCGTGATCACTCCAAATCTGACAAAAATTTTTTGTATCAACTTTAAATGGCCATAACTCCCAAACTAGACGACCTAGCGCGAAAATAGGCCCAATTCGTGATCACTCCAAATGGGAAAAAATTTTTTGTATCAACTTTAAATGGCCATAACTCCCAAACTAGACGACCTAGCGCGAAAATAAGCCCAATTCGTGATCACTCCAAATCTGAGCAAATCTTGCGTCTCATCTTTAAATGGCCATAACTCCCAAATTAGACGCCCTAGCGCGAAAATAGGCCCAATTCGTGATCACTCCAAGCTGAACAAAATTTTTTGTCTGAACTTTAAATGGCCATAACTCCCAAACTAGACGACCTAGTGCGAAAATAAGCCCAATTCGTGATCACTCCAAATGGGAAAAAATTTTTTGTCGCAACTTTAAACGGCCATAACTCCCAAACTAGACGACCTAGCGCGAAAATAAGCCTAATTCGTGATCACTCCAAACCGAACAAAATTTTTTATCTCAACTTTAAATGGCCATAACTCCCAAACTAGACGACCTAGCGCGAAAATAGGCCCAATTCGTGATCACTCCAAATGGGAAAAAAATTTTTGTCTGAACTTTAAATGGCCATAACTCCCAAACTAGACGACCTAGCGCCAAAATAAGCCTAATTCGTGATCACTCCAAACCGAACAAAATTTTTTGTCTCAACTTTAAATGGCCATAACTCCCAAACTAGACGACCTAGCGCGAAAATAAGCCTAATTCGTGATCACTCCAAACCGAACAAAATTTTTTGTCTCAACTTTAAATGGCCATAACTCCCAAACTAGACGACCTAGCGTGAAAATAGGTCCAATTCGTGATCACTCCAAATCTGACAAAAATTTTTGTATCAACTTTAAATGGCCATAACTCCCAAACTAGACGACCTAGCGCGAAAATAAGCCCAATTCGTGATCACTCCAAATCTGACAAAAATTTTTGTATCAACTTTAAATGGCCATAACTCCCAAACTAGACGACCTAGCGCGAAAATAAGCCCAATTCGTGATCACTCCAAATCTGATCAAATCTTGTGTCTCATCTTTAAATGGCCGTAACTCCCAAATTAGACGCCCTAGCGCGAAAATAGGCCCAATTCGGGATCACTCCAAACTGAACAAAATTTTTTGTCTGAACTTTAAATGGCCATAACTCCCAAACTAGACGACTTAGCGCGAAAATAAGCCTAATTCGTGATCACTCCAAACCGAACAAAATTTTTTGTCTCAACTTTAAATGGCCATAACTCCCAAACTAGACGACCTAGCGTGAAAATAAGCCCAATTCGTGATCACTCCAAATCTGACAAAAATTTTGTATCAACTTTAAATGGCCATAACTCCCAAACTAGACGACCTAGTGCGAAAATAAGCCCAATTCGTGATCACTCCAAATCTGACAAAAATTTTTGTATCAACTTTAAATGGCCATAACTCCCAAACTAGACGACCTAGCGCGAAAATAAGCCCAATTCGTGATCACTCCAAATCTGATCAAATCTTGTGTCTCATCTTTAAATGGCCGTAACTCCCAAATTAGACGCCCTAGCGCGAAAATAGGCCCAATTCGGGATCACTCCAAACTGAACAAAATTTTTTGTCTGAACTTTAAATGGCCATAACTCCCAAACTAGACGACCTAGTGCGAAAATAAGCCCAATTCGTGATCACTCCAAATCTGACAAAAATTTTTGTATCAACTTTAAATGGCCATAACTCCCAAACTAGACGACCTAGCGCGAAAATAGGCCCAATTCGTGATCACTCCAAATGGGAAAAAATTTTTTGTATCAACTTTAAATGGCCATAACTCCCAAACTAGACGACCTAGCGCGAAAATAAGCCCAATTCGTGATCACTCCAAATCTGAGCAAATCTTGCGTCTCATCTTTAAATGGCCATAACTCCCAAATTAGACGCCCTAGCGCGAAAATAGGCCCAATTCGTGATCACTCCAAGCTGAACAAAATTTTTTGTCTGAACTTTAAATGGCCATAACTCCCAAACTAGACGACCTAGTGCGAAAATAAGCCCAATTCGTGATCACTCCAAATGGGAAAAAATTTTTTGTCGCAACTTTAAATGGCCATAACTCCCAAACTAGACGACCTAGCGCGAAAATAAGCCTAATTCGTGATCACGCCAAACCGAACAAAATTTTTTGTCTCAACTTTAAATGGCCATAACTCCCAAATTAGACGCCCTAGCGCGAAAATAGGCCCAATTCGTGATCACTCCAAATGGGAAAAAAATTTTTGTCTGAACTTTAAATGGCCATAACTCCCAAACTAGACGACTTAGCGCCTAAATAAGCCTAATTCGTGATCACTCCAAACCGAACAAAATTTTTTGTCTCAACTTTAAATGGCCATAACTCCCAAACTAGACGACCTAGCGCGAAAATAGGCCCAATTCGTGATCACTCCAAATGGGAAAAAATTTTTTGTCTGAACTTTAAATGGGCATAGCTCCCAAACTAGACGACTTAGCTCGAAAATAAAACTAATTCGTGATCACCGCAAATGGGACAAAATTTTTTGTCTCAACTTTAAATGGCCATAACTCCCAAACTAGACGACCTAGAGTGAAAATAGGCCCAATTCGTGATCACTCCAAATCTGACAACATTTTTTGTATCAACTTTAAATGGCCATAACTCCCAAACTAGATGACCTAGTGCGAAAATAAGCCCAATTCGTGATCACTCCAAATGGGAAAAAATTTTTTGTCGCAACTTTAAATGGTCATAACTCCCAAACTAGACGACCTAGCGCGAAAATAAGCCCAATTCGTGATCACTCCAAATCTGAGCAAATCTTGCGTCTCATCTTTAAATGGCCATAACTCCCAAATTAGACGCCCTAGCGCGAAAATAGGCCCAATTCGTGATCACTCCAAGCTGAACAAAATTTTTTGTCTGAACTTTAAATGGCCATAACTCCCAAACTAGACGACTTAGCGCGAAAATAAGCCTAATTCGTGATCACTCCAAACCGAACAAAATTTTTTGTCTCAACTTTAAATGGCCATAACTCCCAAACTAGACGACCTAGCGTGAAAAAAGGTCCAATTCGTGATCACTCCAAATCTGACAAAAAATTTTGTATCAACTTTAAATGGCCATAACTCCCAAACTAGACGACCTAGTGCGAAAATAAGCCCAATTCGTGATCACTCCAAATCTGACAAAAATTTTTGTATCAACTTTTAAAAGGCCATACCCCCCAAACTAGACGGCCTAGCGCGAAAATAAGCCCAAATCGTGATCACCCAAATAATCAAATCTTGTGTCTCAACTTTAAATGGCCATAACTCCCAAATTAGACGACCTAGCGCGAAAATAGGCCCAATTCGTGATCACTCCAAATTGAACAAAATTTTTTGTCTCAACTTTAAATGGCCATAACTCCCAAACTAGACGACCTAGTGCGAAAATAAGCCCAATTCGTGATCACTCCAAATGGGAAAAAATTTTTTGTTCGCAACTTTAAATGGCCATAACTCCCAAACTAGACGACCTAGCGCGAAAATAGGCCCAATTCGTGATCACTCCAAATGGGAAAAAATTTTTGTATCAACTTTAAATGGCCATAACTCCCAAACTAGACGACCTAGCGCGAAAATAAGCCCAATTCGTGATCACTCCAAATCTGATAAAATCTTTTGTCTCATCTTTAAATGGCCATAACTCCCAAACTAGACGACCTAGCGCGAAAATAGGCCCAATTCGTGATCACTCCAAATGCTGAACAAAACTTTTTGTCTGAACTTTAAATGGCCATAACTCCCAAACTAGACGACCTAGTGCGAAAATAAGCCCAATTCGTGATCACTCCAAATGGGAAAAAATTTTTTGTCGCAACTTTAAACGGCCATAACTCCCAAACTAGACGACCTAGCGCGAAAATAAGCCTAATTCGTGAACACGCCAAACCGAACAAAATTTTTTGTCTCAACTTTAAATGGCCATAACTCCCAAACTAGACGACCTAGCGTGAAAATAGGTCCAATTCGTGATCACTCCAAATCTGACAAAAAATTTTGTATCAACTTTAAATGGCCATAACTCCCAAACTAGACGACCTAGTGCGAAAATAAGCCCAATTCGTGATCACTCCAAATCTGACAAAAATTTTTGTATCAACTTTAAATGGCCATAACTCCCAAACTAGACGACCTAGCGCGAAAATAGGCCCAATTCGTGATCACTCCAAATGGGAAAAAATTTTTTGTATCAACTTTAAATGGCCATAACTCCCAAACTAGACGACCTAGCGTGAAAATAGGTCCAATTCGTGATCACTCCAAATCTGACAAAAAATTTTGTATCAACTTTAAATGGCCATAACTCCCAAACTAGACGACCTAGTGCGAAAATAAGCCCAATTCGTGATCACTCCAAATCTGATCAAATCTTGCGTCTCATCTTTAAATGGCCATAACTCCCAAATTAGACGCCCTAGCGCGAAAATAGTTCCAATTCGTGATCACTCCAAGCTGAACAAAACTTTTTGTCTGAACTTTAAATGGCCATAACTCCCAAACTAGACGACCTAGTGCGAAAATAAGCCCAATTCGTGATCACTCCAAATAGGAAAAAATTTTTTGTCGCAACTTTAAACGGCCATAACTCCCAAACTAGACGACCTAGCGCGAAAATAAGCCTAATTCGTGAACACGCCAAACCGAACAAAATTTTTTATCTCAACTTTAAATGGCCATAACTCCCAAATTAGACGCCCTAGCGCGAAAATAGGCCCAATTCGTGATCACTCCAAATGGGAAAAAATTTTTTGTATCAACTTTAAATGGCCATAACTCCCAAACTAGACGACCTAGCGCGAAAATAAGCCCAATTCGTGATCACTCCAAATCTGAGCAAATCTTGCGTCTCATCTTTAAATGGCCATAACTCCCAAATTAGACGCCCTAGCGCGAAAATAGGCCCAATTCGTGATCACTCCAAGCTGAACAAAATTTTTTGTCTGAACTTTAAATGGCCATAACTCCCAAACTAGACGACTTAGCGCGAAAATAAGCCTAATTCCTGATCACTCCAAACCGAACAAAATTTTTTGTCTCAACTTTAAATGGCCATAACTCCCAAACTAGACGACCTAGCGTGAAAATAGGTCCAATTCGTGATCACTCCAAATCTGACAAAAAATTTTGTATCAACTTTAAATGGCCATAACTCCGAAACTAGACGACCTAGTGCGAAAATAAGCCCAATTCGTGATCACTCCAAATCTGACAAAAATTTTTGTATCAACTTTAAATGGCCATAACTCCCAAACTAGACGACCTAGCGCGAAAATAAGCCCAATTCGTGATCACTCCAAATCTGATCAAATCTTGTGTCTCATCTTTAAATGGCCATAACTCCCAAATTAGACGCCCTAGCGCGAAAATAGGCCCAATTCGTGATCACTCCAAGCTGAACAAAACTTTTTGTTTTAAATAACTCCCAAACTAGACGACCTAGTGCGAAAATAAGCCCAATTCGTGATCACTCCAAATGGGAAAAAATTTTTTGTATCAACTTTAAATGGCCATAACTCCCAAACTAGACGACCTAGCGCGAAAATAAGCCTAAATCGTGAACACGCCAAACCGAACAAAATTTTTTATCTCAACTTTAAATGGCCATAACTCCCAAATTAGACGCCCTAGCGCGAAAATAGGCCCAAATCGTGATCACTCCAAATGGGAAAAAATTTTTTGTATCAACTTTAAATGGCCATAACTCCCAAACTAGACGACCTAGCGCGAAAATAAGCCCAATTCGTGATCACTCCAAATCTGAGCAAATCTTGCGTCTCATCTTTAAATGGCCATAACTCCCAAATTAGACGCCCTAGCGCGAAAATAGGCCCAATTCGTGATCACTCCAAGCTGAACAAAATTTTTTGTCTGAACTTTAAATGGCCATAACTCCCAAACTAGACGACCTAGTGCGAAAATAAGCCCAATTCGTGATCACTCCAAATGGGAAAACATTTTTTGTCGCAACTTTAAACGGCCATAACTCCCAAACTAGACGCCCTAGCGCGAAAATAGGCCCAATTCGTGATCACTCCAAGCTGAACAAAATTTTTTGTCTGAACTTTAAATGGCCATAACTCCCAAACTAGACGACCTAGTGCGAAAATAAGCCCAATTCGTGATCACTCCAAATGGGAAAAAATTTTTTGTCGCAACTTTGAACGGCCATAACTCCCAAACTAGACGACCTAGTGCGAAAATAAGCCCAATTCGTGATCACTCCAAATCTGAGCAAATCTTGCGTCTCATCTTTAAATGGCCATAACTCCCAAATTAGACGCCCTAGCGCGAAAATAGGCCCAATTCGTGATCACTCCAAGCTGAACAAAATTTTTTGTCTGAACTTTAAATGGCCATTACTCCCAAACTAGACGACCTAGTGCGAAAATAAGCCCAATTCGTGATCACTCCAAATGGGAAAACATTTTTTGTCGCAACTTTAAACGGCCATAACTCCCAAACTAGACGACCTAGCGCGAAAATAAGCCTAATTCGTGATCACTCCAAACCGAACAAAATTTTTTGTCTCAACTTTAAATGGCCATAACTCCCAAACTAGACGACCTAGCGCGAAAATAGGCCCAATTCGTGATCACTCCAAATGGGAAAAAATTTTTGTCTGAACTTTAAATGGCCATAGCTCCCAAACTAGACGACTTAGCTCGAAAATAAAACTAATTCGTGATCACCGCAAATGGGACAAAATTTTTTGTCTCAACTTTAAATGGCCATAACTCCCAAACTAGACGACCTAGAGTGAAAATAGGCCCAATTCGTGATCACTCCAAATCTGACAACATTTTTTGTATCAACTTTAAATGGCCATAACTCCCAAACTAGACGACCTAGTGCGAAAATAAGCCCAATTCGTGATCACTCCAAATGGGAAAAAATTTTTTGTCGCAACTTTAAATGGCCATAACTCCCAAACTAGACGACCTAGCGCGAAAATAGGCCCAATTCGTGATCACTCCAAATGGGAAAAAATTTTTTGTATCAACTTTAAATGGCCATAACTCCCAAACTAGACGACCTAGCGCGAAAATAAGCCCAATTCGTGATCACTCCAAATCTGAGCAAATCTTGCGTCTCATCTTTAAATGGCCATAACTCCCAAATTAGACGCCCTAGCGCGAAAATAGGCCCAATTCGTGATCACTCCAAGCTGAACAAAATTTTTTATCTGAATTTTAAATGGCCATAACTCCCAAACTAGACGACCTAGTGCGTAAATAAGCCCAATTCGTGATCACTCCAAATGGGAAAAAATTTTTTGGATCAACTTTAAATGGCCATAACTCCCAACCTAGACGACCTAGTGCGAAAATAAGCCCAATTCGTGATCACTCCAAATGGGAAAAAATTTTTTGTCGCAACTTCAAATGGCCATAACTCCCAAACTAGACGACCTAGTGCGAAAATAAGCCCAATTCGTGATCACTCCAAATGGGAAAACATTTTTTGTCGCAACTTTAAATGGCCATAACTCCCAAACTAGACGACCTAGCGCGAAAATAAGCCCAATTCGTGATCACTCCAAATCTGAGCAAATCTTGCGTCTCATCTTTAAATGGCCATAACTCCCAAATTAGACGCCCTAGCGCGAAAATAGGCCCAATTCGTGATCACTCCAAGCTGAACAAAATTTTTTATCTGAACTTTAAATGGCCATAACTCCCAAACTAGACGACCTAGTAGGAAAATAAGCCCAATTCGTGATCACTCCAAATGGGAAAAAATTTTTTGTATCAACTTTAAATGGCCATAACACCCAAACTAGACGACCTAGTGCGAAAATAAGCCCAATTCGTGATCACTCCAAATGGGAAAAAATTTTTTGTCGCAACTTCAAATGGCCATAACTCCCAAACTAGACGACCTAGTGCGAAAATAAGCCCAATTCGTGATCACTCCAAATGGGAAAACATTTTTTGTCGCAACTTTAAACGGCCATAACTCCCAAACTAGACGACCTAGCGCGAAAAAAAGCCTAATTCGTGATCACGCCAAACCGAACAAATTTTTTTATCTCAACTTTAAATGGCCATAACTCCCAAACTAGACGACCTAGTGCGAAAATAAGCCCAATTCGTGATCACTCCAAATCTGAGCAAATCTTGCGTCTCATCTTTAAATGGCCATAACTCCCAAATTAGACGACTTAGCGCGAAAATAGGCCCAATTCGTGATCACTCCAAGCTGAACAAAATTTTTTGTCTGAACTTTAAATGGCCATAACTCCCAAACTAGACGACCTAGTGCGAAAATAAGCCCAATTCGTGATCACTCCAAATGGGAAAACATTTTTTGTCGCAACTTTAAACGGCCATAACTCCCAAACTAGACGACCTAGCGCGAAAATAAGCCTAATTCGTGATCACGCCAAACCGAACAAAATTTTTTATCTCAACTTTAAATGGCCATAACTCCCAAACTAGACGACCTAGGCAAAATAAGCCCAATTCGTGATCACTCCAAATGGGAAAAAATTTTTTGTCGCAACTTTAAATGGCCATAACTCCCAAACTAGACGACCTAGCGCGAAAATAGGCCCAATTCGTGATCACTCCAAATGGGAAAAAATTTTTTGTCTGAACTTTAAATGGCCATAGCTCCCAAACTAGACGACTTAGCTCGAAAATAAAACTAATTCGTGATCACCGCAAATGGGACAAAATTTTTTGTCTCAAATTTAAATGGCCATAACTCCCAAACTAGACGACCTAGCGCGAAAATAGGCCCAATTCGTGATCACTCCAAATGGGAAAAAATTTTTTGTCTGAACTTTAAATGGCCATAGCTCCCAAACTAGACGACTTAGCTCGAAAATAAAACAAATTCGTGATCACCGCAAATGGGACAAAATTTTTTATCTCAACTTTAAATGGCCATAACTCCCAAACTAGACGACCTAGTGCGAAAATAAGCCCAATTCGTGATCACTCCAAATGGGAAAAAATTTTTTGTCGCAACTTTAAATGGCCATAACTCCCAAACTAGACGACCTAGCGCGAAAATAGGCCCAATTCGTGATCACTCCAAATGGGAAAAAATTTTTTGTATCAACTTTAAATGGCCATAACTCCCAAACTAGACGACCTAGCGCGAAAATAAGCCCAATTCGTGATCACTCCAAATCTGAGAAAATCTTGCGTCTCATCTTTAAATGGCCATAACTCCCAAATTAGACGCCCTAGCGCGAAAATAGGCCCAATTCGTGATCACTCCAAGCTGAACAAAATTTTTTGTCTGAACTTTAAATGGCCATAACTCCCAAACTAGACGACCTAGTGCGAAAATAAGCCCAATTCGTGATCACTCCAAATGGGAAAACATTTTTTGTCGCAACTTTAAACGGCCATAACTCCCAAACTAGACGACCTAGCGCGAAAATAAGCCTAATTCGTGATCACGCCAAACCGAACAAAATTTTTTATCTCAACTTTAAATGGCCATAACTCCCAAACTAGACGACCTAGTGCGAAAATAAGCCCAATTCGTGATCACTCCAAATGGGAAAAAATTTTTTGTCGCAACTTTAAATGGCCATAACTCCCAAACTAGACGACCTAGCGCGAAAATAGGCCCAATTCGTGATCACTCCAAATGGGAAAAAATTTTTTGTATCAACTTTAAATGGCCATAACTCCCAAACTAGACGACCTAGCGCGAAAATAAGCCCAATTCGTGATCACTCCAAATCTGAGAAAATCTTGCGTCTCATCTTTAAATGGCCATAACTCCCAAATTAGACGCCCTAGCGCGAAAATAGGCCCAATTCGTGATCACTCCAAGCTGAACAAAATTTTTTGTCTGAACTTTAAATGGCCATAACTCCCAAACTAGACGACCTAGTGCGAAAATAAGCCCAATTCGTGATCACTCCAAATGGGAAAAAATTTTTTGTCGCAACTTTGAACGGCCATAACTCCCAAACTAGACGACCTAGCGCGAAAATAAGCCTAATTCGTGATCACGCCAAACCGAACAAAATTTTTTATCTCAACTTTAAATGGCCATAACTCCCAAACTAGACGACCTAGTGCGAAAAGCGAGCGAAGCCCAATTCGTGATCACTCCAAATGGGAAAAAATTTTTTGTCGCAACTTTAAATGGCCATAACTCCCATACTAGACGACATAGCGCGAAAATAGGCCCAATTCGTGATCACTCCAAATGGGAAAAAATTTTTTGTATCAACTTTAAATGGCCATAACTCCCAAACTAGACGACCTAGCGCGAAAATAAGCCCAATTCGTGATCACTCCAAATCTGAGCAAATCTTGCGTCTCATCTTTAAATGGCCATAACTCCCAAATTAGACGCCCTAGCGCGAAAATAGGCCCAATTCGTGATCACTCCAAGCTGAACAAAATTTTTTGTCTGAACTTTAAATGGCCATAACTCCCAAACTAGACGACCTAGTGCGAAAATAAGCCCAATTCGTGATCACTCCAAATGGGAAAAAATTTTTTGTCGCAACTTTGAACGGCCATAACTCCCAAACTAGACGACCTAGCGCGAAAATAAGCCTAATTCGTGATCACGCCAAACCGAACAAAATTTTTTATCTCAACTTTAAATGGCCATAACTCCCAAATTAGACGCCCTAGCGCGAAAATAGGCCCAATTCGTGATCACTCCAAATGGGAAAAAATTCTTTGTGTCAACTTCAAATGGCCATAACTCCCAAACTAGACGACTTAGCTCGAAAATAAGCCCAATTCGTGATCACTCCAAACCGAACAAAATTTTTTGTATCAACTTTCAATGGCCATAACTCCCAAACTAGACGACCTAGTGCGAAAATAAGCCCAATTCGTGATCACTCCAAATGGGAAAAAATTGTTTGTCGCAACTTTAAACGGCCATAACTCCCAAACTAGACGACCTAGCGCGAAAATAAGCCTAATTCAACAAAATTTTTTGTATCAACTTCAAATGGCCATAACTCCCAAACTAGACGACTTAGCTCGAAAATAAGCCCAATTCGTGATCACTCCAAACCGAACAAAATTTTTTGTCTCAACTTTAAATGGCCATAACTCCCAAGCTAAGCGACCTAGCGCGAAAATAAGCCTAATTCGTGATCACTCCAAATCTGGCGAAATTTTTTGTCTCAACTTTAAATGGCCATAACTCCCAAACTAGACGACCTAGCGCAAAAATAAGCCTATTTCATGATTACTACAAATGTGGCAAAATTTTTTGTATCAACTTTAAATGGCCATTACTCCCAAACTAGACGACTTCGCGCGAAAATAAGCCTATTTCGTGATCACTCCAAATCTGGAAAAATGTTTTGTCTCAACTTTAAATGGCCATTACTCCCAAACTAGACGACTTAGCTCGAAAATAAGCCCAATTCGTGATCACTCCAAACCGAACAAAATTTTTTGTCTCAACTTTAAATGGTCATAACTCCCAAGCTAAGCGACCTAGCGCGAAAATAAGCCTAATTCGTGATCACTCCAAATCTGGCGAAATTTTTTGTCTCAACTTTAAATGGCCATAACTCCCAAATTAGACGCCCTAGCGCGAAAATAGGCCCAATTCGTGATCACTCCAAATGGGAAAAAAATTCTTTGTGTCAACTTCAAATGGCCATAACTCCCAAACTAGACGACCTAGCGCGAAAATAGGCCCAATTCGTGATCACTCCAAATGGGAAAAAATTTTTTTGTATCAACTTTAAATGGCCATAACTCCCAAACTAGACGACCTAGCGCGAAAATAAGCCCAATTCGTGATCACTCCAAATCTGAGCAAATCTTGCGTCTCATCTTTAAATGGCCATAAATCCCAAATTAGACGCCCTAGCGCGAAAATAGGCCCAATTCGTGATCACTCCAAATCTGACAACATTTTTTGTATCAACTTTAAATGGCCATAACTCCCAAACTAGACGACTTAGCGCCTAAATAAGCCTAATTCGTGATCACTCCAAACCGAACAAAATTTTTTGTATCAACTTTAAATGGCCATAACTCCCAAACTAGACGACCTAGCGCGGAAATAAGCCCAATTCGTGATCACTCCAAATGGGAAAAAATTTTTTGTCTGAACTTTAAATGGCCATAACTCCCAAATCAGACGCCCTAGCGCGAAAATAGGCCCAATTCGTGATCACTCCAAATGGGAAAAAATTCTTTGTGTCAACTTCAAATGGCCATAACTCCCAAACTAGACGACTTAGCTCGAAAATAAGCCCAATTCGTGATCACCCAAACCGAACAAAATTTTTTGTCTCAACTTTCAATGGCCATAACTCCCAAACTAGACGACCTAGTGCGAAAATAAGCCCAATTCGTGATCACTCCAAATGGGAAAAAATTTTTTGTCGCAACTTTAAACGGCCATAACTCCCAAACTAGACGACCTAGCGCGAAAATAAGCCTAATTCGTGATCACGCCAAACCGAACAAAATTTTTTATCTCAACTTTAAATGGCCATAACTCCCAAACTAGACGACCTAGTGCGAAAATAAGCCCAATTCGTGATCACTCCAAATGGGAAAAAATTTTTTGTCGCAACTTTAAATGGCCATAACTCCCAAACTAGACGACCTAGCGCGAAAATAGGCCCAATTCGTGATCACTCCAAATGGGAAAAAATTTTTTGTATCAACGTTAAATGGCCATAACTCCCAAACTAGACGACCTAGCGCGAAAATAAGCCCAATTCGTGATCACTCCAAATCTGAGCAAATCTTGCGTCTCATCTTTAAATGGCCATAAATCCCAAATTAGACGCCCTAGCGCGAAAATAGGCCCAATTCGTGATCACTCCAAATCTGACATTTTTTGTATCAACTTTAAATGGCCATAACTCCCAAACTAGACGACTTAGCGCCTAAATAAGCCTAATTCGTGATCACTCCAAACCGAACAAAATTTTTTGTCTCAACTTTAAATGGCCATAACTCCCAAACTAGACGACCGAGCGCGAAAATAGGCCCAATTCGTGATCACTCCAAATGGGAAAAAATTTTTTGTCGCAACTTTGAACGGCCATAACTCCCAAACTAGACGACCTAGCGCGAAAATAAGCCTAATTCGTGATCACTCCAAATCTGACAACATTTTTTGTATCAACTTTAAATGGCCATAACTCCCAAACTAGACGACTTAGCGCTAAATAAGCCAATTCGTGATCACTCCAAACCGAACAAAATTTTTTGTCTCAACTTTAAATGGCCATAACTCCCAAATTAGACGACATAGCGCGAAAATAGGCCCAATTCGTGATCACTCCAAATGGGAAAAAATTCTTTGTGTCAACTTCAAATGGCCATAACTCCCAAACTAGACGACTTAGCTCGAAAATAAGCCCAATTCGTGATCACTCCAAACCGAACAAAATTTTTTTGTATCAACTTTCAATGGCCATAACTCCCAAACTAGACGACCTAGTGCGAAAATAAGCCCAATTCGTGATCACTCCAAATGGGAAAAAATTGTTTGTCGCAACTTTAAACGGCCATAACTCCCAAACTAGACGACCTAGCGCGAAAATAAGCCTAATTCGTGATCACGCCAAACCGAACAAAATTTTTTATCTCAACTTTAAATGGCCATAACTCCCAAATTAGACGCCCTAGCGCGAAAATAGGCCCAATTCGTGATCACTCCAAATGGGAAAAAATTCTTTGTGTCAACTTCAAATGGCCATAACTCCCAAACTAGACGACTTAGCTCGAAAATAAGCCCAATTCGTGATCACTCCAAACCGAACAAAATTTTTTGTATCAACTTTCAATGGCCATAACTCCCAAACTAGACGACCTAGTGCGAAAATAAGCCCAATTCGTGATCACTCCAAATGGGAAAAAATTGTTTGTCGCAACTTTAAACGGCCATAACTCCCAAACTAGACGACCTAGCGCGAAAATAAGCCTAATTCAACAAAATTTTTTGTATCAACTTCAAATGGCCATAACTCCCAAACTAGACGACTTAGCTCGAAAATAAGCCCAATTCGTGATCACTCCAAACCGAACAAAATTTTTTGTCTCAACTTTAAATGGCCATAACTCCCAAGCTAAGCGACCTAGCGCGAAAATAAGCCTAATTCGTGATCACTCCAAATCTGGCGAAATTTTTTGTCTCAACTTTAAATGGCCATAACTCCCAAACTAGACGACCTAGCGCAAAAATAAGCCTATTTCATGATTACTACAAATGTGGCAAAATTTTTTGTATCAACTTTAAATGGCCATTACTCCCAAACTAGACGACTTCGCGCGAAAATAAGCCTATTTCGTGATCACTCCAAATCTGGAAAAATGTTTTGTCTCAACTTTAAATGGCCATTACTCCCAAACTAGACGACTTAGCTCGAAAATAAGCCCAATTCGTGATCACTCCAAACCGAACAAAATTTTTTGTCTCAACTTTAAATGGTCATAACTCCCAAGCTAAGCGACCTAGCGCGAAAATAAGCCTAATTCGTGATCACTCCAAATCTGGCGAAATTTTTTGTCTCAACTTTAAATGGCCATAACTCCCAAACTAGACGACCTAGCGCAAAAATAAGCCTATTTCATGATTACTACAAATGTGGCAAAATTTTTTGTATCAACTTTAAATGGCCATTACTCCCAAACTAGACGACTTCGCGCGAAAATAAGCCTATTTCGTGATCACTCCAAATCTGGAAAAATGTTTTGTCTCAACTTTAAATGGCCATTACTCCCAAACTAGACGACTTAGCTCGAAAATAAGCCCAATTCGTGATCACTCCAAACCGAACAAAATTTTTTGTCTCAACTTTAAATGGTCATAACTCCCAAGCTAAGCGACCTAGCGCGAAAATAAGCCTAATTCGTGATCACGCCAAACCGAACAAAATTTTTTATCTCAACTTTAAATGGCCATAACTCCCAAACTAGACGACCTAGTGCGAAAATAAGCCCAATTCGTGATCACTCCAAATGGGAAAAAATTTTTTGTCGCAACTTTAAATGGCCATAACTCCCAAACTAGACGACCTAGCGCGAAAATAGGCCCAATTCGTGATCACTCCAAATGGGAAAAAATTTTTTGTATCAACTTTAAATGGCCATAACTCCCAAACTAGACGACCTAGCGCGAAAATAAGCCCAATTCGTGATCACTCCAAATCTGAGCAAATCTTGCGTCTCATCTTTAAATGGCCATAAATCCCAAATTAGACGCCCTAGCGCGAAAATAGGCCCAATTCGTGATCACTCCAAATCTGACAACATTTTTTGTATCAACTTTAAATGGCCATAACTCCCAAACTAGACGACTTAGCGCCTAAATAAGCCTAATTCGTGATCACTCCAAACCGAACAAAATTTTTTGTATCAACTTTAAATGGCCATAACTCCCAAACTAGACGACCTAGCGCGGAAATAAGCCCAATTCGTGATCACTCCAAATGGGAAAAAATTTTTTGTCTGAACTTTAAATGGCCATAACTCCCAAATCAGACGCCCTAGCGCGAAAATAGGCCCAATTCGTGATCACTCCAAATGGGAAAAAATTCTTTGTGTCAACTTCAAATGGCCATAACTCCCAAACTAGACGACTTAGCTCGAAAATAAGCCCAATTCGTGATCACTCCAAACCGAACAAAATTTTTTGTCTCAACTTTCAATGGCCATAACTCCCAAACTAGACGACCTAGTGCGAAAATAAGCCCAATTCGTGATCACTCCAAATGGGAAAAAATTTTTTGTCGCAACTTTAAACGGCCATAACTCCCAAACTAGACGACCTAGCGCGAAAATAAGCCTAATTCGTGATCACGCCAAACCGAACAAAATTTTTTATCTCAACTTTAAATGGCCATAACTCCCAAACTAGACGACCTAGTGCGAAAATAAGCCCAATTCGTGATCACTCCAAATGGGAAAAAATTTTTTGTCGCAACTTTAAATGGCCATAACTCCCAAACTAGACGACCTAGCGCGAAAATAGGCCCAATTCGTGATCACTCCAAATGGGAAAAAAATTTTTTGTATCAACGTTAAATGGCCATAACTCCCAAACTAGACGACCTAGCGCGAAAATAAGCCCAATTCGTGATCACTCCAAATCTGAGCAAATCTTGCGTCTCATCTTTAAATGGCCATAAATCCCAAATTAGACGCCCTAGCGCGAAAATAGGCCCAATTCGTGATCACTCCAAATCTGACATTTTTTGTATCAACTTTAAATGGCCATAACTCCCAAACTAGACGACTTAGCGCCTAAATAAGCCTAATTCGTGATCACTCCAAACCGAACAAAATTTTTTGTCTCAACTTTAAATGGCCATAACTCCCAAACTAGACGACCGAGCGCGAAAATAGGCCCAATTCGTGATCACTCCAAATGGGAAAAAATTTTTTGTCGCAACTTTGAACGGCCATAACTCCCAAACTAGACGACCTAGCGCGAAAATAAGCCTAATTCGTGATCACTCCAAATCTGACAACATTTTTTGTATCAACTTTAAATGGCCATAACTCCCAAACTAGACGACTTAGCGCCTAAATAAGCCTAATTCGTGATCACTCCAAACCGAACAAAATTTTTTGTCTCAACTTTAAATGGCCATAACTCCCAAATTAGACGACATAGCGCGAAAATAGGCCCAATTCGTGATCACTCCAAATGGGAAAAAATTCTTTGTGTCAACTTCAAATGGCCATAACTCCCAAACTAGACGACTTAGCTCGAAAATAAGCCCAATTCGTGATCACTCCAAACCGAACAAAATTTTTTGTATCAACTTTCAATGGCCATAACTCCCAAACTAGACGACCTAGTGCGAAAATAAGCCCAATTCGTGATCACTCCAAATGGGAAAAAATTGTTTGTCGCAACTTTAAACGGCCATAACTCCCAAACTAGACGACCTAGCGCGAAAATAAGCCTAATTCGTGATCACGCCAAACCGAACAAAATTTTTTATCTCAACTTTAAATGGCCATAACTCCCAAATTAGACGCCCTAGCGCGAAAATAGGCCCAATTCGTGATCACTCCAAATGGGAAAAAATTCTTTGTGTCAACTTCAAATGGCCATAACTCCCAAACTAGACGACTTAGCTCGAAAATAAGCCCAATTCGTGATCACTCCAAACCGAACAAAATTTTTTGTATCAACTTTCAATGGCCATAACTCCCAAACTAGACGACCTAGTGCGAAAATAAGCCCAATTCGTGATCACTCCAAATGGGAAAAAATTGTTTGTCGCAACTTTAAACGGCCATAACTCCCAAACTAGACGACCTAGCGCGAAAATAAGCCTAATTCAACAAAATTTTTTGTATCAACTTCAAATGGCCATAACTCCCAAACTAGACGACTTAGCTCGAAAATAAGCCCAATTCGTGATCACTCCAAACCGAACAAAATTTTTTGTCTCAACTTTAAATGGCCATAACTCCCAAGCTAAGCGACCTAGCGCGAAAATAAGCCTAATTCGTGATCACTCCAAATCTGGCGAAATTTTTTGTCTCAACTTTAAATGGCCATAACTCCCAAACTAGACGACCTAGCGCAAAAATAAGCCTATTTCATGATTACTACAAATGTGGCAAAATTTTTTGTATCAACTTTAAATGGCCATTACTCCCAAACTAGACGACTTCGCGCGAAAATAAGCCTATTTCGTGATCACTCCAAATCTGGAAAAATGTTTTGTCTCAACTTTAAATGGCCATTACTCCCAAACTAGACGACTTAGCTCGAAAATAAGCCCAATTCGTGATCACTCCAAACCGAACAAAATTTTTTGTCTCAACTTTAAATGGTCATAACTCCCAAGCTAAGCGACCTAGCGCGAAAATAAGCCTAATTCGTGATCACTCCAAATCTGGCGAAATTTTTTGTCTCAACTTTAAATGGCCATAACTCCCAAATTAGACGCCCTAGCGCGAAAATAGGCCCAATTCGTGATCACTCCAAATGGGAAAAAATTCTTTGTGTCAACTTCAAATGGCCATAACTCCCAAACTAGACGACTTAGCTCGAAAATAAGCCCAATTCGTGATCACTCCAAACCGAACAAAATTTTTTGTCTCAACTTTCAATGGCCATAACTCCCAAACTAGACGACCTAGTGCGAAAATAAGCCCAATTCGTGATCACTCCAAATGGGAAAAAATTTTTTTGTCGCAACTTTAAACGGCCATAACTCCCAAACTAGACGACCTAGCGCGAAAATAAGCCTAATTCGTGATCACGCCAAACCGAACAAAATTTTTTATCTCAACTTTAAATGGCCATAACTCCCAAACTAGACGACCTAGTGCGAAAATAAGCCCAATTCTTGATCACTCCAAATGGGAAAAAATTTTTTGTCGCAACTTTAAATGGCCATAACTCCCAAACTAGACGACCTAGCGCGAAAATAGGCCCAATTCGTGATCACTCCAAATGGGAAAAAATTTTTTGTATCAACGTTAAATGGCCATAACTCCCAAACTAGACGACCTAGCGCGAAAATAAGCCCAATTCGTGATCACTCCAAATCTGAGCAAATCTTGCGTCTCATCTTTAAATGGCCATAAATCCCAAATTAGACGCCCTAGCGCGAAAATAGGCCCAATTCGTGATCACTCCAAATCTGACATTTTTTGTATCAACTTTAAATGGCCATAACTCCCAAACTAGACGACTTAGCGCCTAAATAAGCCTAATTCGTGATCACTCCAAACCGAACAAAATTTTTTGTCTCAACTTTAAATGGCCATAACTCCCAAACTAGACGACCGAGCGCGAAAATAGGCCCAATTCGTGATCACTCCAAATGGGAAAAAAATTTTTTGTCGCAACTTTGAACGGCCATAACTCCCAAACTAGACGACCTAGCGCGAAAATAAGCCTAATTCGTGATCACTCCAAATCTGACAACATTTTTTGTATCAACTTTAAATGGCCATAACTCCCAAACTAGACGACTTAGCGCCTAAATAAGCCTAATTCGTGATCACTCCAAACCGAACAAAATTTTTTGTCTCAACTTTAAATGGCCATAACTCCCAAATTAGACGACATAGCGCGAAAATAGGCCCAATTCGTGATCACTCCAAATGGGAAAAAATTTTTTGTATCAACTTTAAATGGCCATAACTCCCAAACTAGACGACCTAGCGCGAAAATAAGCCCAATTCGTGATCACTCCAAATCTGAGCAAATCTTGCGTCTCATCTTTAAATGGCCATAACTCCCAAATTAGACGCCCTAGCGCGAAAATAGGCCCAATTCGTGATCACTCCAAGCTGAACAAAATTTTTTGTCTCAACTTTAAATGGCCATAACTCCCAAACTAGACGACCTAGCGCGAAAATAAGCCCAATTCGTGATCACTCCAAATGGGAAAAAATTTTTTGTCGCAACTTTAAATGGCCATAACTCCCAAACTAGACGACTTAGCTCGAAAATAAAACTAATTCGTGATCACCGCAAATGGGACAAAATTTTTTGTCTCAACTTTAAATGGCCATAACTCCCAAACTAGACGACCTAGAGCGAAAATAGGCCCAATTCGTGATCACTCCAAATGGGAAAAAATTTTTGTAACTTTAAAGCCATAACTCCCAAACTAGAACTTATCGAAAATAAAACTAATTCGTGATCACCGCAAATGGGAAAATTTGTCTCAACTTAATGGCCATAACTCCCAAACTAGACGACCTAGCGCGAAAATAAGCCCAATTCGTGATCACTCCAAATGGGAAAAAATTTTTGTCTGAACTTTAAATGGCCGTAACTCCCAAATTAGACGCCCTAGCGCGAAAATAGGCCCAATTCGTGATCACTCTAAATGGGAAAAAATTCTTTGTGTCAACTTCAAATGGCCATAACTCCCAAACTAGACGACTTAGCTCGAAAATAAGCCCAATTCGTGATCACTCCAAACCGAACAAAATTTTTTGTCTCAACTTTCAATGGCCATAACTCCCAAACTAGACGACCTAGTGCGAAAATAAGCCCAATTCGTGATCACTCCAAATGGGAAAAAATTTTTTGTCGCAACTTTAAACGGCCATAACTCCCAAACTAGACGACCTAGCGCGAAAATAAGCCTAATTCGTGATCACGCCAAACCGAACAAAATTTTTTATCTCAACTTTAAATGGCCATAACTCCCAAACTAGACGACCTAGTGCGAAAATAAGCCCAATTCGTGATCACTCCAAATGGGAAAAAATTTTTTGTCGCAACTTTAAATGGCCATAACTCCCAAACTAGACGACCTAGCGCGAAAATAGGCCCAATTCGTGATCACTCCAAATGGGAAAAAATTTTTTGTATCAACGTTAAATGGCCATAACTCCCAAACTAGACGACCTAGCGCGAAAATAAGCCCAATTCGTGATCACTCCAAATCTGAGCAAATCTTGCGTCTCATCTTTAAATGGCCATAAATCCCAAATTAGACGCCCTAGCGCGAAAATAGGCCCAATTCGTGATCACTCCAAATCTGACAACATTTTTTGTATCAACTTTAAATGGCCATAACTCCCAAACTAGACGACTTAGCGCCTAAATAAGCCTAATTCGTGATCACTCCAAACCGAACAAAATTTTTTGTCTCAACTTTAAATGGCCATAACTCCCAAACTAGACGACCTAGCGCGAAAATAGGCCCAATTCGTGATCACTCCAAATGGGAAAAAATTTTTTGTCGCAACTTTGAACGGCCATAACTCCCAAACTAGACGACCTAGCGCGAAAATAAGCCTAATTCGTGATCACTCCAAATCTGACAACATTTTTTGTATCAACTTTAAATGGCCATAACTCCCAAACTAGACGACTTAGCGCCTAAATAAGCCTAATTCGTGATCACTCCAAACCGAACAAAATTTTTTGTCTCAACTTTAAATGGCCATAACTCCCAAATTAGACGACATAGCGCGAAAATAGGCCCAATTCGTGATCACTCCAAATGGGAAAAAATTTTTTGTATCAACTTTAAATGGCCATAACTCCCAAACTAGACGACCTAGCGCGAAAATAAGCCCAATTCGTGATCACTCCAAATCTGAGCAAATCTTGCGTCTCATCTTTAAATGGCCATAACTCCCAAATTAGACGCCCTAGCGCGAAAATAGGCCCAATTCGTGATCACTCCAAGCTGAACAAAATTTTTTGTCTGAACTTTAAATGGCCATAACTCCTAAACTAGACGACCTAGTGCGAAAATAAGCCCAATTCGTGATCACTCCAAATGGGAAAACATTTTTTGTCGCAACTTTGAACGGCCATAACTCCCAAACTAGACGACCTAGCGCGAAAATAAGCCTAATTCGTGATCACGCCAAACCGAACAAAATTTTTTATCTCAACTTTAAATGGCCATAACTCCCAAATTAGACGCCCTAGCGCGAAAATAGGCCCAATTCGTGATCACTCCAAATGGGAAAAAAATTTTTGTCGCAACTTTAAATGGCCATAACTCCCAAACTAGACGACTTAGCTCGAAAATAAAACTAATTCGTGATCACCGCAAATGGGACAAAATTTTTTGTCTCAACTTTAAATGGCCATAACTCCCAAACTAGACGACCTAGAGTGAAAATAGGCCCAATTCGTGATCACTCCAAATCTGACAACATTTTTTGTATCAACTTTAAATGGCCATAACTCCCAAACTAGACGACCTAGCGCGGAAATAAGCCCAATTCGTGATCACTCCAAATGGGAAAAAATTTTTTGTCTGAACTTTAAATGGCCGTAACTCCCAAATTAGACGCCCTAGCGCGAAAATAGGCCCAATTCGTGATCACTCTAAATGGGAAAAAATTCTTTGTGTCAACTTCAAATGGCCATAACTCCCAAACTAGACGACTTAGCTCGAAAATAAGCCCAATTCGTGATCACTCCAAACCGAACAAAATTTTTTGTCTCAACTTTCAATGGCCATAACTCCCAAACTAGACGACCTAGTGCGAAAATAAGCCCAATTCGTGATCACTCCAAATGGGAAAAAATTTTTTGTCGCAACTTTAAACGGCCATAACTCCCAAACTAGACGACCTAGCGCGAAAATAAGCCTAATTCGTGATCACTCCAAACCGAACAAAATTTTTTGTATCAACTTCAAATGGCCATAACTCCCAAACTAGACGACTTAGCTCGAAAATAAGCCCAATTCGTGATCACTCCAAACCGAACAAAATTTTTTGTCTCAACTTTAAATGGCCATAACTCCCAAGCTAAGCGACCTAGCGCGAAAATAAGCCTAATTCGTGATCTCTCCAAATCTGGCGAAATTTTTTGTCTCAACTTTAAATGGCCATAACTCCCAAACTATACGACCTAGCGCAAAAATAAGCCTATTTCATGATTACTACAAATGTGGCAAAATTTTTTGTATCAACTTTAAATGGCCATTACTCCCAAACTAGACGACTTCGCGCGAAAATAAGCCTATTTCGTGATCACTCCAAATCTGGCAAAATGTTTTGTCTCAACTTTAAATGGCCATTACTCCCAAACTAGACGACTTAGCTCGAAAATAAGCCCAATTCGTGATCACTCCAAACCGAACAAAATTTTTTGTCTCAACTTTAAATGGTCATAACTCCCAAGCTAAGCGACCTAGCGCGAAAATAAGCCTAATTCGTGATCACTCCAAATCTGGCGAAATTTTTTGTCTCAACTTTAAATGGCCATAACTCCCAAATTAGACGCCCTAGCGCGAAAATAGGCCCAATTCGTGATCACTCCAAATGGGAAAAAATTCTTTGTGTCAACTTCAAATGACCATAACTCCCAAACTAGACGACCTAGCGCGAAAATAGGCCCAATTCGTGATCACTCCAAATGGGAAAAAATTTTTTGTATCAACTTTAAATGGCCATAACTCCCAAACTAGACGACCTAGCGCGAAAATAAGCCCAATTCGTGATCACTCCAAATCTGAGCAAATCTTGCGTCTCATCTTTAAATGGCCATAACTCCCAAATTAGACGCCCTAGCGCGAAAATAGGCCCAATTCGTGATCACTCCAAGCTGAACAAAATTTTTTGTCTGAACTTTAAATGGCCATAACTCCCAAACTAGACGACCTAGTGCGAAAATAAGCCCAATTCGTGATCACTCCAAATGGGAAAACATTTTTTGTCGCAACTTTAAACGGCCATAACTCCCAAACTAGACGACCTAGCGCGAAAATAAGCCTAATTCGTGATCACGCCAAACCGAACAAAATTTTTTATCTCAACTTTAAATGGCCATAACTCCCAAACTAGACGACCTAGTGCGAAAATAAGCCCAATTCGTGATCACTCCAAATGGGAAAAAATTTTTTGTCGCAACTTTAAATGGCCATAACTCCCAAACTAGACGACCTAGCGCGAAAATAGGCCCAATTCGTGATCACTCCAAATGGGAAAAAATTTTTTGTATCAACTTTAAATGGCCATAACTCCCAAACTAGACGACCTAGCGCGAAAATAAGCCCAATTCGTGATCACTCCAAATCTGACCAAATCTTGCGTCTCATCTTTAAATGGCCATAACTCCCAAATTAGACGCCCTAGTGCGAAAATAGGCCCAATTCGTGATCACTCCAAATCTGACAACATTTTTTGTATCAACTTTAAATGGCCATAACTCCCAAACTAGACGACTTAGCGCCTAAATAAGCCTAATTCGTGATCACTCCAAACCGAACAAAACTTTTTGTCTCAACTTTAAATGGCCATAACTCCCAAACTAGACGACCTAGCGCGAAAATAGGCCCAATTCGTGATCACTCCAAATGGGAAAAAATTTTTTGTCGCAACTTTGAACGGCCATAACTCCCAAACTAGACGACCTAGCGCGAAAATAAGCCTAATTCGTGATCACTCCAAATCTGACAACATTTTTTGTAAAAACTTTAAATGGCCATAACTCCCAAACTAGACGACTTAGCGCCTAAATAAGCCTAATTCGTGATCACTCCAAACCGAACAAAATTTGTTGTCTCAACTTTAAATGGCCATAACTCCCAAACTAGACGACCTAGCGCGAAAATAGGCCCAATTCGTGATCACTCCAAATGGGAAAAAATTTTTTGTATCAACTTTAAATGGCCATAACTCCCAAACTAGACGACCTAGCGCGAAAATAAGCCCAATTCGTGATCACTCCAAATCTGATCAAATCTTGCGTCTCATCTTTAAATGGCCATAACTCCCAAATTAGACGCCCTAGCGCGAAAATAGGCCCAATTCGTGATCACTCCAAGCTGAACAAAATTTTTTGTCTGAACTTTAAATGGCCATAACTCCCAAACTAGACGACTTAGCGCGAAAATACGCCTAATTCGTGATCACTCCAAACCGAACAAAATTTTTTGTCTCAACTTTAAATGGCCATAACTCCCAAACTAGACGACCTAGCGTGAAAATAGGTCCAATTCGTGATCACTCCAAATCTGACAAAAAATTTTGTCTCAACTTTAAATGGCCATAACTCCCAAGCTAAGCGACCTAGCGCGAAAATAAGCCTAATTCGTGATCACTCCAAATCTGACAAAAAATTTTGTCTCAACTTTAAATGGCCATAACTCCCAAACTAGACGACGTAGCGCAAAAATAAGCCTATTTCATGATTACTACAAATGTGGCAAAATTTTTTGTATCAACTTTAAATGGCCATTACTCCCAAACTAGACGACTTCGCGCGAAAATAAGCCTATTTCGTGATCACTCCAAATCTGGCAAAATGTTTTGTCTCAACTTTAAATGGCCATTACTCCCAAACTAGACGACTTAGCTCGAAAATAAGCCCAATTCGTGATCACTCCAAACCGAACAAAATTTTTTGTCTCAACTTTAAATGGTCATAACTCCCAAGCTAAGCGACCTAGCGCGAAAATAAGCCTAATTCGTGATCACTCCAAATCAGGCGAAATTTTTTGTCTCAACTTTAAATGGCCATAACTCCCAAATTAGACGCCCTAGCGCGAAAATAGGCCCAATTCGTGATCACTCCAAATGGGAAAAAATTCTTTGTGTCAACTTCAAATGGCCATAACTCCCAAACTAGACGACCTAGCGCGAAAATAGGCCCAATTCGTGATCACTCCAAATGGGAAAAAATCTTTTGTATCAACTTTAAATGGCCATAACTCCCAAACTAGACGACCTAGCGCGAAAATAGGCCCAATTCGTGATCACTCCAAATGGGAACAAATTTTTTGTCTCAACTTTAAATGGCCATAACTCCCAAATTAGACGACCTAGCGCGAAAATAAGCCCAATTCGTGATCACTCCAAACTGAGCAAAATTTTTCGTCTCAACTTTAAATGGCCATAACTCCCAAACTAGACGCCCTAGCGCGAAAATAGGCCCAATTCGTGATCACCCAAACCTGAACAAAATTTTTTGTCTCAACTTTAAATGGCCATAACTCCCAAACTAGACGACCTAGGCAAAATAAGCCCAATTCGGATCACTCCAAATGGAAAAATTTTGTCCAACTTTAAATGGCCATAACTCCCAAACTAGACGACCTAGCGCAAAATAGGCCCAATCGGATCACCCAAATGGGAAAAAATTTTTTGTTCAACTTTAAATGGCCATAACTCCCAAACTAGACGACCTAGCGCGAAAATAAGCCCAATTCGTGATCACTCCAAATCTGAGCAAATCTTTCGTCTCAACTTTAAATGGCCATAACTCCCAAATTAGACGCCCTAGCGCAAATAGGCCCAATTCGTGATCACTCCAAATCGAACAACATTTTTGTATCAACTTTAAATGGCCATAACTCCCAAACTAGACGACTTAGCGCCTAAATAAGCCTAATTCGTGATCACTCCAAACCGAACAAAACTTTTTGTCTCAACTTTAAATGGCCATAACTCCCAAACTAGACGACCTAGCGCGAAAATAGGCCCAATTCGTGATCACTCCAAATGGGAAAAAATTTTTTGTCGCAACTTTGAACGGCCATAACTCCCAAACTAGACGACCTAGCGCGAAAATAAGCCTAATTCGTGATCACTCCAAATCTGACAACATTTTTTGTAAAAACTTTAAATGGCCATAACTCCCAAACTAGACGACTTAGCGCCTAAATAAGCCTAATTCGTGATCACTCCAAACCGAACAAAATTTTTTGTCTCAACTTTAAATGGCCATAACTCCCAAACTAGACGACCGAGCGCGAAAATAGGCCCAATTCGTGATCACTCCAAATGGGAAAAAATTTTTTGTATCAACTTTAAATGGCCATAACTCCCAAACTAGACGACCTAGCGCGAAAATAAGCCCAATTCGTGATCACTCCAAATCTGAGCAAATCTTGCGTCTCATCTTTAAATGGCCATAACTCCCAAATTACACGCCCTAGCGCGAAAATAGGCCCAATTCGTGATCACTCCAAGCTGAACAAAATTTTTTGTCTGAACTTTAAATGGCCATAACTCCCAAACTAGACGACTTAGCGCGAAAATACGCCTAATTCGTGATCACTCCAAACCGAACAAAATTTTTTGTCTCAACTTTAAATGGCCATAACTCCCAAACTAGACGACCTAGCGTGAAAATAGGTCCAATTCGTGATCACTCCAAATCTGACAAAAAATTTTGTATCAACTTTAAATGGCCATAACTCCCAAACTAGACGACCTAGTGCGAAAATAAGCCCAATTCGTGATCACTCCAAATCTGATAAAAATTGTTGTATCAACTTTAAATGGCCATAACTCCCAAACTAGACGACCTAGCGCGAAAATAAGCCCAATACGTGATCACTCCAAATCTGATCAAATCTTGTGTCTCATCTTTAAATGGCCGTAACTCCCAAATTAGACGCCCTAGCGCGAAAATAGGCCCAATTCGGGATCACTCCAAACTGAACCAAATTTTTTGTCTGAACTTTAAATGGCCATAACTCCCAAACTAGACGACCTAGTGCGAAAATAAGCCCAATTCGTGATCACTCCAAATGGGAAAAAATTTTTTTTCGCAACTTTAAATGGCCATAACTCCCAAACTAGACGACCTAGCGCGAAAATAGGCCCAATTCGTGATCACTCCAAATGGGAAAAAATTTTTTGTATCAACTTTAAATGGCCATAACTCCCAAACTAGACGACCTAGCGCGAAAATAAGCCCAATTCGTGATCACTCCAAATCTGAGCAAATCTTGCGTCCCATCTTTAAATGGCCATAACTCCCAAATTAGACGCCCTAGCGCGAAAATAGGCCCAATTCGTGATCACTCCAAGCTGAACAAAACTTTTTGTCTGAACTTTAAATGGCCATAACTCCCAAACTAGACGACCTAGTGCGAAAATAAGCCCAATTCGTGATCACTCCAAATGGGAAAAAATTTTTTGTCGCAACTTTAAACGGCCATAACTCCCAAACTAGACGACCTATCGCGAAAATAAGCCTAATTCGTGAACACGCCAAACCGAACAAAATTTTTTATCTCAACTTTAAATGGCCATAACTCCCAAATTAGACGCCCTAGCGCGAAAATAGGCCCAATTCGTGATCACTCCAAATGGGAAAAAATTTTTTGTATCAACTTTAAATGGCCATAACTCCCAAACTAGACGACCTAGCGCGAAAATAAGCCCAATTCGTGATCACTCCAAATCTGAGCAAATCTTGCGTCTCATCTTTAAATGGCCATAACTCCCAAATTAGACGACCTAGTGCGAAAATAAGCCCAATTCGTGATCACTCCAAATGGGAAAACATTTTTTGTCGCAACTTTAAATGGCCATAACTCCCAAACTAGACGACCTAGCGCGAAAATAGGCCCAATTCGTGATCACTCCAAATGGGAAAAAATTTTTTGTATCAACTTTAAATGGCCATAACTCCCAAACTAGACGACCTAGCGCGAAAATAAGCCCAATTCGTGATCACTCCAAATCTGAGCAAATCTTGCGTCTCATCTTTAAATGGCCATAACTCCAGAATTAGACGCCCTAGCGCGAAAATAGGCCCAATTCGTGATCACTCCAAGCTGAACAAAATTTTTTGTCTGAACTTTAAATGGCCATAACTCCCAAACTAGACGACCTAGTGCGAAAATAAGCCCAATTCGTGATCACTCCAAATGGGAAAAAAATTTTTGTCTGAACTTTAAATGGCCATAACTCCCAAACTAGACGACTTAGCTCGAAAATAAAACTAATTCGTGATCACTCCAAATGGGAAAAAATTTTTTGTCGCAACTTTGAACGGCCATAACTCCCAAACTAGACGACCTAGCGCGAAAATAAGCCTAATTCGTGATCACGCCAAACCGAACAAAATTTTTTATCTCAACTTTAAATGGCCATAACTCCCAAATTAGACGCCCTAGCGCGAAAATATGCCCAATTCGTGATCACTCCAAGCTGAACAAAATTTTTTGTCTGAACTTTAAATGGCCATAACTCCCAAACTAGACGACATAGCGCGAAAATAGGCCCAATTCGTGATCACTCCAAATGGGAAAAAATTTTTTGTATCAACTTTAAATGGCCATAACTCCCAAACTAGACGACCTAGCGCGAAAATAAGCCCAATTCGTGATCACTCCAAATCTGAGCAAATCTTGCGTCTCATCTTTAAATGGCCATAACTCCCAAATTAGACGCCCTAGCGCGAAAATAGGCCCAATTCGTGATCACTCCAAGCTGAACAAAATTTTTTGTCTGAACTTTAAATGGCCATAACTCCCAAACTAGACGACCTAGTGCGAAAATAAGCCCAATTCGTGATCACTCCAAATGGGAAAAAAATTTTTGTCTGAACTTTAAATGGCCATAACTCCCAAACTAGACGACTTAGCTCGAAAATAAAACTAATTCGTGATCACCGCAAATGGGACAAAATTTTTTGTCGCAACTTTAAATGGCCATAACTCCCAAACTAGACGACATAGCGCGAAAATAGGCCCAATTCGTGATCACTCCAAATGGGAAAAAATTTTTTTGTTTCAACTTTAAATGGCCATAACTCCCAAACTAGACGACCTAGCGCGAAAATAAGCCCAATTCGTGATCACTCCAAATCTGAGCAAATCTTGCGTCTCATCTTTAAATGGCCATAACTCCCAAATTAGACGCCCTAGCGCGAAAATAGGCCCAATTCGTGATCACTCCAAATCTGACAACATTTTTTGTATCAACTTTAAATGGCCATAACTCCCAAACTAGACGACTTAGCGCCTAAATAAGCCTAATTCGTGATCACTCCAAACCGAACAAAATTTTTTGTCTCAACTTTAAATGGCCATAACTCCCAAACTAGACGACCTAGCGCGAAAATAGGCCCAATTCGTGATCACTCCAAATGGGAAAAAATTTTTTGTCGCAACTTTGAACGGCCATAACTCCCAAACTAGACGACCTAGCGCGAAAATAAGCCTAATTCGTGATCACTCCAAATCTGACAACATTTTTTGTATCAACTTTAAATGGCCATAACTCCCAAACTAGACGACTTAGCGCCTAAATAAGCCTAATTCGTGATCACTCCAAACCGAACAAAATTTTTTGTCTCAACTTTAAATGGCCATAACTCCCAAACTAGACGACCTAGCGCGAAAATAGGCCCAATTCGTGATCACTCCAAATGGGAAAAAATTTTTTGTCTCAACTTTAAATGGCCATAACTCCCAAACTAGACGACCTAGCGCGAAAATAAGCCCAATTCGTGATCACTCCAAATCTGACAACATTTTTTTATTCAACTTTAAATGGCCATAACTCCCAAACTAGACGACTTAGCGCCTAAATAAGCCTAATTCGTGATCACTCCAAACCGAACAAAATTTTTTGTCTCAACTTTAAATGGCCATAACTCCCAAACTAGACGACCTAGCGCGAAAATAGGCCCAATTCGTGATCACTCCAAATGGGAAAAAATTTTTTGTCTCAACTTTAAATGGCCATAACTCCCAAACTAGACGACCTAGCGCGAAAATAAGCCCAATTCGTGATCACTCCAAATCTGACAACATTTTTGTCTCAACTTTAAATGGCCATAACTCCCAAACTAGACGACCTAGCGCCTAAAATTAGGCCTAATTCGTGATCACTCCAAACTGAAAAAATTTTTTGTCTCAACTTTAAATGGCCATAACTCCCAAACTAGACGACCTAGTGCGAAAATAAGCCCAATTCGTGATCACTCCAAATGGGAAAAAATTTTTTGTCTCAACTTTAAATGGCCATAACTCCCAAACTAGACGACCTAGCGCGAAAATAAACCTAATTCGTGATCACGCCAAATGGGACAAAATTTTTTGTCTCAACTTTAAATGGCCATAACTCCCAAACTAGACGACCTAGTGCGAAAATAAGCCCAATTCGTGATCACTCCAAATGGGAAAAAATTTTTTTTCGCAACTTTAAATGGCCATAACTCCCAAACTAGACGACCTAGCGCGAAAATAAGCCCAATTCGTGATCACTCCAAATGGGAAAAAATTTTTTGTCGCAACTTTAAATGGCCATAACTCCCAAACTAGACGACCTAGCGCGAAAATAGGCCCAATTCGTGATCACTCCAAATGGGAAAAAATTTTTTGTATCAACTTTAAATGGCCATAACTCCCAAACTAGACGACCTAGCGCGAAAATAAGCCCAATTCGTGATCACTCCAAATCTGAGCAAAATCTTTTGTCTCAACTTTAAATGGCCATAACTCCCAAACTAGACGACCTAGTGCGAAAATAAGCCCAATTCGTGATCACTCCAAACTGAAAAAAAAATTTTTGTCTGAACTTTAAATGGCCATAACTCCCAAACTAGACGACCTAGCTCGAAAATAAAACTAATTCGTGATCACTCCAAATGGGAAAAAATTTTTTGTCGCAACTTTGAACGGCCATAACTCCCAAACTAGACGACCTAGCGCGAAAATAAGCCTAATTCGTGATCACGCCAAACCGAACAAAATTTTTTATCTCAACTTTAAATGGCCATAACTCCCAAATTAGACGCCCTAGCGCGAAAATATGCCCAATTCGTGATCACTCCAAGCTGAACAAAATTTTTTGTCTGAACTTTAAATGGCCATAACTCCCAAACTAGACGACATAGCGCAAAAATAGGCCCAATTCGTGATCACTCCAAATGGGAAAAAATTTTTTGTATCAACTTTAAATGGCCATAACTCCCAAACTAGACGACCTAGCGCGAAAATAAGCCCAATTCGTGATCACTCCAAATCTGAGCAAATCTTGCGTCTCATCTTTAAATGGCCATAACTCCCAAATTAGACGCCCTAGCGCGAAAATAGGCCCAATTCGTGATCACTCCAAGCTGAACAAAATTTTTTGTCTGAACTTTAAATGGCCATAACTCCCAAACTAGACGACATAGCGCGAAAATAGGCCCAATTCGTGATCACTCCAAATGGGAAAAAATTTTTTGTTTCAACTTTAAATGGCCATAACTCCCAAACTAGACGACCTAGCGCGAAAATAAGCCCAATTCGTGATCACTCCAAATCTGAGCAAATCTTGCGTCTCATCTTTAAATGGCCATAACTCCCAAATTAGACGCCCTAGCGCGAAAATAGGCCCAATTCGTGATCACTCCAAATCTGACAACATTTTTTGTATCAACTTTAAAAGGCCATAACTCCCAAACTAGACGACTTAGCGCCTAAATAAGCCTAATTCGTGATCACTCCAAACCGAACAAAATTTTTTGTCTCAACTTTAAATGGCCATAACTCCCAAACTAGACGACCTAGCGCGAAAATAGGCCCAATTCGTGATCACTCCAAATGGGAAAAAATTTTTTGTCTGAACTTTAAATGGCCATAGCTCCCAAACTAGACGACTTAGCGCGAAAATAAGCCTAATTCGTGATCACTCCAAATCTGACAACATTTTTTGTATCAACTTTAAATGGCCATAACTCCCAAACTAGACGACTTAGCGCCTAAATAAGCCTAATTCGTGATCACTCCAAACCGAACAAAATTTTTTGTCTCAACTTTAAATGGCCATAACTCCCAAACTAGACGACCTAGCGCGAAAATAGGCCCAATTCGTGATCACTCCAAATGGGAAAAAATTTTTTGTTTCAACTTTAAATGGCCATAACTTCCAAACTAGACGACCTAGCGCAAAAATAAGCCCAATTCGTGATCACTCCAAATCTGAGCAAATCTTGCGTCTCATCTTTAAATGGCCATAACTCCCAAATTAGACGCCCTAGCGCGAAAATAGGCCCAATTCGTGATCACTCCAAATCTGACATTTTTTGTATCAACTTTAAATGGCCATAACTCCCAAACTAGACGACTTAGCGCCTAAATAAGCCTAATTCGTGATCACTCCAAACCGAACAAAATTTTTTGTCTCAACTTTAAATGGCCATAACTCCCAAACTAGACGACCTAGCGCGAAAATAGGCCCAATTCGTGATCACTCCAAATGGGAAAAAATTTTTTGTCTGAACTTTAAATGGCCATAGCTCCCAAACTAGACGACTTAGCTCGAATATAAAACTAATTCGTGATCACCGCAAATGGGACAAAATTTTTTGTCTCAACTTTAAATGGCCATAACTCCCAAACTAGACGACCTAGAGTGAAAATAGGCCTAATTCGTGATCACTCCAAATCTGACAACATTTTTTTTTTCAACTTTAAATGGCCATAACTCCCAAACTAGACGACCTAGTGCGAAAATAAGCCCAATTCGTGATCACTCCAAATGGGAAAAAATTTTTTGTCGCAACTTTAAATGGCCATAACTCCCAAACTAGACGACCTAGCGCGAAAATAGGCCCAATTCGTGATCACTCCAAATGGGAAAAAATTTTTTGTATCAACTTTAAATGGCCATAACTCCCAAACTAGACGACCTAGCGCGAAAATAAGCCCAATTCGTGATCACTCCAAATCTGAGCAAATCTTGCGTCTCATCTTTAAATGGCCATAACTCCCAAATTAGACGCCCTAGCGCGAAAATAGGCCCAATTCGTGATCACTCCAAGCTGAACAAAATTTTTTGTCTGAACTTTAAATGGCCATAACTCCCAAACTAGACGACCTAGTGCGAAAATAAGCCCAATTCGTGATCACTCCAAATGGGAAAACATTTTTTGTCGCAACTTTAAACGGCCATAACTCCCAAACTAGACGACCTAGCGCGAAAATAAGCCTAATTCGTGATCACGCCAAACCGAACAAAATTTTTTATCTCAACTTTAAATGGCCATAACTCCCAAACTAGACGACCTAGTGCGAAAATAAGCCCAATTCGTGATCACTCCAAATGGGAAAAAATTTTTTGTCGCAACTTTGAACGGCCATAACTCCCAAACTAGACGACCTAGCGCGAAAATAAGCCTAATTCGTGATCACGCCAAACCGAACAAAATTTTTTTGTCTCAACTTTAAATGGCCATAACTCCCAAATTAGACGCCCTAGCGCGAAAATAGGCCCAATTCGTGATCACTCCAAATGGGAAAAAAATTTTTGTCTGAACTTTAAATGGCCATAACTCCCAAACTAGACGACTTAGCTCGAAAATAAAACTAATTCGTGATCACCGCAAATGGGACAAAATTTTTTGTCTCAACTTTAAATGGCCATAACTCCCAAACTAGACGACCTAGAGTGAAAATAGGCCCAATTCGTGATCACTCCAAATCTGACAACATTTTTTGTATCAACTTTAAATGGCCATAACTCCCAAACTAGACGACCTAGCGCGGAAATAAGCCCAATTCGTGATCACTCCAAATGGGAAAAAATTTTTTGTCTGAACTTTAAATGGCCATAACTCCCAAATTAGACGCCCTAGCGCGAAAATAGGCCCAATTCGTGATCACTCCGAATGGGAAAAAATTCTTTGTGTCAACTTCAAATGGCCATAACTCCCAAACTAGACGACTTAGCTCGAAAATAAGCCCAATTCGTGATCACTCCAAACCGAACAAAATTTTTTGTCTCAACTTTCAATGGCCATAACTCCCAAACTAGACGACCTAGCGCGAAAATAAGCCCAATTCGTGATCACTCCAAATCTGAGCAAATCTTGCGTCTCATCTTTAAATGGCCATAACTCCCAAATTAGACGCCCTAGCGCGAAAATAGGCCCAATTCGTGATCACTCCAAGCTGAACAAAATTTTTTGTCTGAACTTTAAATGGCCATAACTCCCAAACTAGACGACCTAGTTCGAAAATAAGCCCAATTCGTGATCACTCCAAATCTGATCAAATCTTGTGTCCCATCTTTAAATGGCCGTAACTCCCAAATTAGACGCCCTAGCGCGAAAATAGGCCCAATTCGGGATCACTCCAAACTGAACAAAATTTTTTGTCGCAACTTTAAATGGCCATAACTCCCAAACTAGACGAACTAGCGCGGAAATAAGCCCAATTCGTGATCACTCCAAATGGGGAAAAATTTTTTGTCTGAACTTTAAATGGCCATAACTCCCAAATTAGACGCCCTAGCGCGAAAATAGGCCCAATTCGTGATCACTCCAAATGGGAAAAAATTCTTTGTGTCAACTTCAAATGGCCATAACTCCCAAACTAGACGACCTAGCGCGAAAATAGGCCCAATTCGTGATCACTCCAAATGGGAAAAAATTTTTTGTCTCAACTTTAAATGGCCATAACTCCCAAACTAGACGACCTAGCGCGAAAATAAGCCTAATTCGTGATCACTCCAAACCGAACAAAATTTTTTGTCTCAACTTTAAATGGCCATAACTCCCAAACTAGACGACCTAGCGCGAAAATAGGCCCAATTCGTGATCACTCCAAATGGGAAAAAATTTTTTGTCTGAACTTTAAATGGCCATAGCTCCCAAACTAGACGACTTAGCTCAAAAATAAAACTAATTCGTGATCACCGCAAATAGGACAAAATTTTTTGTCTCAACTTTAAATGGCCATAACTCCCAAACTAGACGACCTAGAGTGAAAATAGGCCCAATTCGTGATCACTCCAAATCTGACAAAATTTTTTGTCTGAACTTTAAATGGCCATTACTCCCAAACTAGACGACCTATCGCGAAAATAAGCCCAATTCGTGATCACTCCAAATCTGATCAAATCTTGTGTCCCATCTTTAAATGGCCATAACTCCCAAATTAGACGCCCTAGCGCGAAAATAGGCCCAATTCGTGATCACTCCAAATGGGAAAAAATTTTTTGTGTCAACTTCAAATGGCCATAACTCCCAAACTAGACGACTTAGCTCGAAAATAAGCCCAATTCGTGATCACTCCAAACCGAACAAAATTTTTTGTCTCAACTTTAAATGGCCATAACTCCCAAGCTAAGCGACCTAGCGCGAAAATAAGCCTAATTCGTGATCACTCCAAATCTGGCGAAATTTTTTGTCTCAACTTTAAATGGCCATAACTCCCAAACTAGACGACCTAGCGCAAAAATAAGCATATTTCATGATTACTACAAATGTGGCAAAATTTTTTGTATCAACTTTAAATGGCCATTACTCCCAAACTAGACGACTTAGCTCGAAAATAAGCCCAATTCGTGATCACTCCAAACCGAACAAAATTTTTTGTCTCAACTTTAAATGGTCATAACTCCCAAGCTAAGCGACCTAGCGCGAAAATAAGCCTAATTCGTGATCACTCCAAATCTGGCGAAATTTTTTGTCTCAACTTTAAATGGCCATAACTCCCAAATTAGACGCCCTAGCGCGAAAATAGGCCCAATTCGTGATCACTCCAAATGGGAAAAAATTCTTTGTGTCAACTTCAAATGGCAATAACTCCCAAACTAGACGACCTAGCGCGAAAATAGGCCCAATTCGTGATCACTCCAAATGTGAAAAAATTTTTTGTCTCAACTTTAAA
Organism: Chymomyza costata; assembly: GCA_018150985.1. Classification (NCBI taxonomy): domain Eukaryota; kingdom Metazoa; phylum Arthropoda; class Insecta; order Diptera; family Drosophilidae; genus Chymomyza; species Chymomyza costata. Next base: position 123,519 of record JAECWU010000040.1, on the reverse strand, counting down.
TGGCCATAACTCCCAAACTAGACGACCTAGCGCGAAAATAAGCCTAATTCGTGATCACTCCAAACCGAACAAAATTTTTTGTCTCAACTTTAAATGGCCATAACTCCCAAACTAGACGACCTAGCGCGAAAATAGGCCCAATTCGTGATCACTCCAAATGGGAAAAAATTTTTTGTCTGAACTTTAAATGGCCATAGCTCCCAAACTAGACGACTTAGCTCGAAAATAAAACTAATTCGTGATCACCGCAAATGGGACAAAATTTTTTGTCTCAACTTTAAATGGCCATAACTCCCAAACTAGACGACCTAGAGTGAAAATAGGCCCAATTCGTGATCACTCCAAATCTGACAAAAATTTTTGTCTCAACTTTAAATGGCCATAACTCCCAAACTAGACGACCTAGTGCGAAAATAAGCCCAATTCGTGATCACTCCAAATGGGAAAAAATTTTTTGTCGCAACTTTAAATGGCCATAACTCCCAAACTAGACGACCTAGCGCGAAAATAGGCCCAATTCGTGATCACTCCAAATGGGAAAAAATTTTTTGTATCAACTTTAAATGGCCATAACTCCCAAACTAGACGACCTAGCGCGAAAATAAGCCCAATTCGTGATCACTCCAAATCTGAGCAAATCTTGCGTCTCATCTTTAAATGGCCATAACTCCCAAATTAGACGCCCTAGCGCGAAAATAGGCCCAATTCGTGATCACTCCAAACTGAACAAAATTTTTTGTCTGAACTTTAAATGGCCATAACTCCCAAACTAGACGACCTAGTTCGAAAATAAGCCCAATTCGTGATCACTCCAAATCTGATCAAATCTTGTGTCCCATCTTTAAATGGCCGTAACTCCCAAATTAGACGCCCTAGCGCGAAAATAGGCCCAATTCGGGATCACTCCAAACTGAACAAAATTTTTTGTCGCAACTTTAAATGGCCATAACTCCCAAACTAGACGAACTAGCGCGGAAATAAGCCCAATTCGTGATCACTCCAAATGGGGAAAAATTTTTTGTCTGAACTTTAAATGGCCATAACTCCCAAATTAGACGCCCTAGCGCGAAAATAGGCCCAATTCGTGATCACTCCAAATGGGAAAAAATTCTTTGTGTCAACTTCAAATGGCCATAACTCCCAAACTAGACGACCTAGCGCGAAAATAGGCCCAATTCGTGATCACTCCAAATGGGAAAAAATTTTTTGTCTCAACTTTAAATGGCCATAACTCCCAAACTAGACGACCTAGCGCGAAAATAAGCCTAATTCGTGATCACTCCAAACCGAACAAAATTTTTTGTCTCAACTTTAAATGGCCATAACTCCCAAACTAGACGACCTAGCGCGAAAATAGGCCCAATTCGTGATCACTCCAAATGGGAAAAAATTTTTTGTCTGAACTTTAAATGGCCATAGCTCCCAAACTAGACGACTTAGCTCAAAAATAAAACTAATTCGTGATCACCGCAAATAGGACAAAATTTTTTGTCTCAACTTTAAATGGCCATAACTCCCAAACTAGACGACCTAGAGTGAAAATAGGCCCAATTCGTGATCACTCCAAATCTGACAAAATTTTTTGTCTGAACTTTAAATGGCCATTACTCCCAAACTAGACGACCTATCGCGAAAATAAGCCCAATTCGTGATCACTCCAAATCTGATCAAATCTTGTGTCCCATCTTTAAATGGCCGTAACTCCCAAATTAGACGCCCTAGCGCGAAAATAGGCCCAATTCGGGATCACTCCAAACTGAACAAAATTTTTTGTCTGAACTTTAAATGGCCATAACTCCCAAACTAGACGACCTAGTGCGAAAATAAGCCCAATTCGTGATCACTCCAAATGGGAAAAAATTTTTTGTCGCAACTTTAAATGGCCATAACTCCCAAACTAGACGAACTAGCGCGAAAATAGGCCCAATTCGTGATCACTCCAAATGGGAAAAAATTTTTTGTATCAACTTTAAATGGCCATAACTCCCAAACTAGACGACCTAGAGTGAAAATAGGCCCAATTCGTGATCACTCCAAATCTGACAAAATTTTTTGTCTCAACTTTAAATGGCCATAACTCCCAAATTAGACGCCCTAGCGCGAAAATAGGCCCAATTCGTGATCACTCCAAATGGGAAAAAATTCTTTGTGTCAACTTCAAATGGCCATAACTCCCAAACTAGACGACTTAGCTCGAAAATAAGCCTAATTTGTGATCACTCCAAACCGAACAAAATTTTTTGTCTCAACTTTAAACGGCCATAACTCCCAAACTAGACGACCTAGCGCCTAAATAAGCCTAATTCGTGATCACTCCAAACCGAACAAAATTTTTTGTCTCAACTTTAAATGGCCATAACTCCCAAATTAGACGCCCTAGCGCGAAAATAGGCCCAATTCGTGATCACTCCAAATGGGAAAAAAATTTTTTGTATCAACTTTAAATGGCCATAACTCCCAAACTAGACGACTTAGCTCGAAAATAAAACTAATTCGTGATCACCGCAAATGGGACAAAATTTTTTGTCTCAACTTTAAACGGCCATAACTCCCAAACTAGACGACCTAGCGCCTAAATAAGCCTAATTCGTGATCACTCCAAACCGAACAAAATTTTTTGTCTCAACTTTAAATGGCCATAACTCCCAAACTAGACGACCTAGCGCGAAAATAGGCCCAATTCGTGATCACTCCAAATGGGAAAAAATTTTTTGTCTGAACTTTAAATGGCCATAGCTCCCAAACTAGACGACTTAGCTCGAAAATAAAACTAATTCGTGATCACCGCAAATGGGACAAAATTTTTTGTCTCAACTTTAAATGGCCATAACTCCCAAACTAGACGACCTAGAGTGAAAATAGGCCCAATTCGTGATCACTCCAAATCTGACAAAAATTTTTTGTATCAACTTTAAATGGCCATAACTCCCAAACTAGACGACCTAGTGCGAAAATAAGCCCAATTCGTGATCACTCCAAATGGGAAAAAATTTTTTGTCGCAACTTTAAATGGCCATAACTCCCAAACTAGACGACCTAGCGCGAAAATAGGCCCAATTCGTGATCACTCCAAATGGGAAAAAATTTTTTGTATCAACTTTAAATGGCCATAACTCCCAAACTAGACGACCTAGCGCGAAAATAAGCCCAATTCGTGATCACTCCAAATCTGAGAAAATTTTTTGTCTCAACTTTAAATGGCCATAACTCCCAAATTAGACGCCCTAGCGCGAAAATAGGCCCAATTCGTGATCACTCCAAGCTGAACAAAATTTTTTGTCTGAACTTTAAATGGCCATAACTCCCAAACTAGACGACCTAGTGCGAAAATAAGCCCAATTCGTGATCACTCCAAATGGGAAAAATTTTTTGTCGCAACTTTAAATGGCCATAACTCCCAAACTAGACGACCTAGCGCGAAAATAAGCCTAATTCGTGATCACGCCAAACCGAACAAAATTTTTTATCTCAACTTTAAATGGCCATAACTCCCAAACTAGACGACCTAGCGCGAAAATAGGCCCAATTCGTGATCACTCCAAATGGGAAAAAATTTTTTGTATCAACTTTAAATGGCCATAACTCCCAAACTAGACGACCTAGCGCGAAAATAAGCCCAATTCGTGATCACTCCAAATGTGAGAAAATTTTTTGTCTCAACTTTAAATGGCCATAACTCCCAAATTAGACGCCCTAGCGCGAAAATAGGCCCAATTCGTGATCACTCCAAACTGAACAAAATTTTTTGTCTGAACTTTAAATGGCCATAACTCCCAAACTAGACGACCTAGCGCGAAAATAGGCCCAATTCGTGATCACTCCAAATGGGAAAAAATTTTTTGTCTCAACTTTAAATGGCCATAACTCCCAAACTAGACGACCTAGTGCGAAAATAAGCCTAATTCGTGATCACTCCAAATGGGGAAAAATTTTTTGTCTCAACTTTAAATGGCCATAACTCCCAAACTAGACGACCTAGAGTGAAAATAGGCCCAATTCGTGATCACTCCAAATGTGACAACATTTTTTGTATCAACTTTAAATGGCCATAACTCCCAAACTAGACGACCTAGCGCGGAAATAAGCCCAATTCGTGATCACTCCAAATGGGGAAAAATTTTTTGTCTGAACTTTAAATGGCCATAACTCCCAAATTAGACGCCCTAGCGCGAAAATAGGCCCAATTCGTGATCACTCCAAATGGGAAAAAATTCTTTGTGTCAACTTCAAATGGCCATAACTCCCAAACTAGACGACTTAGCTCGAAAATAAGCCCAATTCGTGATCACTCCAAACCGAACAAAATTTTTTGTCTCAACTTTCAATGGCCATAACTCCCAAACTAGACGACCTAGTGCGAAATTAAGCCCAATTCGTGATCACTCCAAATGGGAAAAAATTTTTTGTCGCAACTTTAAACGACCATAACTCCCAAACTAGACGACCTAGCGCGAAAATAAGCCTAATTCGTGATCACTCCAAACCGAACAAAATTTTTTGTCTCAACTTTAAATGGCCATAACTCCCAAACTAGACGACCTAGCGCGAAAATAGGCCCAATTCGTGATCACTCCAAATGGGAAAATATTTTTTGTCTCAACTTTAAATGGCCATATATCCCAAACTAGACGACCTAGTGCGAAAATAGGCGCAATTCGTGATCACTCCAAATGGGAAAATATTTTTTGTCTCAACTTTAAATCGCCATAGCTCCCAAACTAGACGACCTAGCGCGAAAATAAGCCTAATTCGTGATCACTCCAAACCGAACAAAATTTTTTGTCTCGACTTTAAATGGCCATAACTCCCAAACTAGACGACCTAGCGCGAAAATAGGCCCAATTCGTGATCACTCCAAATGGGAAAAAATTTTTTGTCTGAACTTTAAATGGCCATAGCTCCCAAACTAGACGACTTAGCTCGAAAATAAAACTAATTCGTGATCACTCCAAATGGGACAAAATTTTTTGTCTCAACTTTAAATGGCCATAACTCCCAAACTAGACGACCTAGAGTGAAAATAGGCCCAATTCGTGATCACTCCAAATCTGACAACATTTTTTGTATCAACTTTAAATGGCCATAACTCCCAAACTAGACGACCTAGCGCGGAAATAAGCCCAATTCGTGATCACTCCAAATGGGGAAAAAATTTTTTGTCTGAACTTTAAATGGCCATAACTCCCAAATTAGACGCCCTAGCGCGAAAATAGGCCCAATTCGTGATCACTCCAAATGGGAAAAAATTCTTTGTGTCAACTTCAAATGGCCATAACTCCCAAACTAGACGACTTAGCTCGAAAATAAGCCCAATTCGTGATCACTCCAAACCGAACAAAATTTTTTGTCTCAACTTTAAATGGCCATAACTCCCAAACTAGACGACCTAGTGCGAAAATAAGCCCAATTCGTGATCACTCCAAATGGGAAAAAATTTTTTGTCTCAACTTTAAATGGCCATAACTCCCAAACTAGACGACCTAGCGCGAAAATAAGCCTAATTCGTGATCACTCCAAACCGAACAAAATTTTTTGTCTCAACTTTAAATGGCCATAACTCCCAAACTAGACGACCTAGCGCAAAAATAAGCCTATTTCATGATTACTACAAATGTGGCAAAATTTTTTGTATCAACTTTAAATGGCCATTACTCCCAAACTAGACGACTTCGCGCGAAAATAAGCCTATTTCGTGATCACTCCAAATCTGGCAAAATGTTTTGTCTCAACTTTAAATGGCCATTACTCCCAAACTAGACGACTTAGCTCGAAAATAAGCCCAATTCGTGATCACTCCAAACCGAACAAAATTTTTTGTCTCAACTTTAAATGGCCATAACTCCCAAGCTAAGCGACCTAGCGCGAAAATAAGCCTAATTCGTGATCACTCCAAATCTGGCGAAATTTTTTGTCTCAACTTTAAATGGCCATAACTCCCAAACTAGACGACCTAGCGCAAAAATAAGCCTATTTCATGATTACTACAAATGTGGCAAAATTTTTTGTATCAACTTTAAATGGCCATTACTCCCAAACTAGACGACTTCGCGCGAAAATTAGCCTATTTCGTGATCACTCCAAATCTGGCAAAATTCTTTGTGTCAACTTCAAATGGCCATAACTCCCAAACTAGACGACTTAGCTCGAAAATAAGCCCAATTCGTGATCACTCCAAACCGAACAAAATTTTTTGTCTCAACTTTAAATGGCCATAACTCCCAAGCTAAGCGACCTAGCGCGAAAATAAGCCTAATTCGTGATCACTCCAAATCTGGCGAAATTTTTTGTCTCAACTTTAAATGGCCATAACTCCCAAACTAGACGACCTAGCGCAAAAATAAGCCTATTTCATGATTACTACAAATGTGGCAAAATTTTTTGTATCAACTTTAAATGGCCATAACTCCCAAACTAGACGACCTAGCGCGAAAATAGGCCCAATTCGTGATCACTCCAAATGGGAAAAAATTTTTTGTCTCAACTTTAAATGGCCATAACTCCCAAACTAGACGACCTAGCGCGAAAATAAGCCTAATTCGTGATCACTCCAAACCGAACAAAATTTTTTGTCTCAACTTTAAATGGCCATAACTCCCAAACTAGACGACCTAGCGCGAAAATAGGCCCAATTCGTGATCACTCCAAATGGGAAAAATTTTTTGTCTGAACTTTAAATGGCCATAACTCCCAAACTAGACGACTTAGCTCGAAAATAAAACTAATTCGTGATCACCGCAAATGGGACAAAATTTTTTGTCTCAACTTTAAATGGCCATAACTCCCAAACTAGACGACCTAGCGCGAAAATAAGCCCAATTCGTGATCACTCCAAATGGGAAAAATTTTTTGTCTGAACTTTAAATGGCCATAACTCCCAAATTAGACGACCTAGCGCGAAAATAGGCCCAATTCGTGATCACTCCAAATGGGAAAAAATTCTTTGTGTCAACTTCAAATGGCCATAACTCCCAAACTAGACGACTTAGCTCGAAAATAAGCCCAATTCGTGATCACTCCAAATCTGGCAAAATGTTTTGTCTCAACTTTAAATGGCCATTACTCCCAAACTAGACGACTTAGCTCGAAAATAAGCCCAATTCGTGATCACTCCAAACCGAACAAAATTTTTTGTCTCAACTTTAAATGGCCATAACTCCCAAGCTAAGCGACCTAGCGCGAAAATAAGCCTAATTCGTGATCACTCCAAATCTGGCGAAATTTTTTGTCTCAACTTTAAATGGCCATAACTCCCAAATTAGACGCCCTAGCGCGAAAATAGGCCCAATTCGTGATCACTCCAAATGGGAAAAAATTCTTTGTGTCAACTTCAAATGGCCATAACTCCCAAACTAAGCGACCTAGCGCGAAAATAAGCCTAATTCGTGATCACTCCAAATCTGGCGAAATTTTTTGTCTCAACTTTAAATGGCCATAACTCCCAAACTAGACGACCTAGCGCGAAAATAGGCCTAATTCGTGATCACTCCAAACCGAACAAAATTTTTTGTCTCAACTTTAAATAGCCATAACTCCCAAACTAGACGACCTAGCGCGAAAATAGGCCCAATTCGTGATCACTCCAAATGGGAAAAAATTTTTTGTCTGAACTTTAAATGGCCATAGCTCCCAAACTAGACGACTTAGCTCGAAAATAAAACTAATTCGTGATCACTCCATATGGGACAAAATTTTTTGTCTCAACTTTAAATGGCCATAACTCCCAAACTAGACGACCTAGAGTGAAAATAGGCCCAATTCGTGATCACTCCAAATCTGACAACATTTTTTGTATCAACTTTAAATGGCCATAACTCCCAAACTAGACGACCTAGCGCGAAAATAAGCCTAATTCGTGATCACTCCAAATCTGGCAAAATGTTTTTGTCTCAACTTTAAATGGCCATAACTCCCAAACTAGACGACTTAGCTCGAAAATAAGCCCAATTCGTGATCACTCCAAACCGAACAAAATTTTTTGTCTCAACTTTAAATGGCCATAACTCCCAAACTAGACGACCTAGCGCGAAAATAGGCCCAATTCGTGATCACTCCAAATGGGAAAAAATTTTTTGTCTCAACTTTAAATGGCCATAACTCCCAAACTAGACGACCTAGCGCGAAAATAAGCCTAATTCGTGATCACTCCAAACTGGGACAAAATTTTTTGTCTCAACTTTAAATGGCCATAACTCCCAAACTAGACGACCTAGCGCGAAAATAAGCCCAATTCGTGATCACTCCAAATCTGGCGAAATTTTTTGTCTCAACTATAAATGGCCATAACTCCCAAACTAGACGACTTAGCGCGAAAATAAGCCTAATTCGTGATCACCCCAAATGGGACAAAATTTTTTTTCTCAACTTTAAATGGCCATAACTCCCAAACTAGACGACCTAGCGCAAAAATAGGCCCAATTCGTGATCACTCCAAATGGGAAAACATTCTTTGTGTCAACTTTAAATGGCCATAACTCCCAAACTAGACGACTTAGCTCGAAAATAAGCCCAATTCGTGATCACTCCAAATCTGGCAAAATGTTTTGTCTCAACTTTAAATGGCCATTACTCCCAAACTAGACGACTTAGCTCGAAAATAAGCCCAATTCGTGATCACTCCAAACCGAACAAAATTTTTTGTCTCAACTTTAAATGGCCATAACTCCCAAGCTAAGCGACCTAGCGCGAAAATAAGCCTAATTCGTGATCACTCCAAATCTGGCGAAATTTTTTGTCTCAACTTTAAATGGCCATAACTCCCAAATTAGACGCCCCAGCGCGAAAATAGGCCCAATTCGTGATCACTCCAAATGGGAAAACATTCTTTGTGTCAACTTTAAATGGCCATAACTCCCAAACTAGACGACTTAGCTCGAAAATAAAACTAATTCGTGATCACCGCAAATGGGACAAAATTTTTTGTCTCAACTTTAAATGGCCATAACTCCCAAATTAGACGACCTAGCGCGAAAATAGGCCCAATTCGTGATCACTCCAAATGGGAAAACATTCTTTGTGTCAACTTTAAATGGCCATAACTCCCAAGCTAAGCGACCTAGCGCGAAAATAAGCCTAATTCGTGATCACTCCAAATCTTGCAAAATGTTTTGTCTCAACTTTAAATGGCCATTACTCCCAAACTAGACGACTTAGCTCGAAAATAAGCCCAATTCGTGATCACTCCAAACCGAACAAAATTTTTTGTCTCAACTTTAAATGGCCATAACTCCCAAGCTAAGCGACCTAGCGCGAAAATAAGCCTAATTCGTGATCACTCCAAATCTGGCGAAATTTTTTGTCTCAACTTTAAATGGCCATAACTCCCAAATTAGACGCCCTAGCGCGAAAATAGGCCCAATTCGTGATCACTCCAAATGGGAAAAAATTCTTTGTGTCAACTTCAAATGGCCATAACTCCCAAACTAGACGACTTAGCTCGAAAATAAGCCCAATTCGTGATCACTCCAAACCGAACAAAATTTTTTGTCTCAACTTTAAATGGCCATAACTCCCAAGCTAAGCGACCTAGCGCGAAAATAAGCCTAATTCGTGATCACTCCAAATCTGGCGAAATTTTTTGTCTCAACTTTAAATGGCCATAACTCCCAAACTAGACGACCTAGCGCAAAAATAAGCCAATTTCATGATTACTACAAATGTGGCAAAATTTTTTGTATCAACTTTAAATGGCCATAACTCCCAAACTAGACGACCTAGCGCGAAAATAGGCCCAATTCGTGATCACTCCAAATGGGAAAAAATTTTTTGTCTCAACTTTAAATGGCCATAACTCCCAAACTAGACGACCTAGCGCGAAAATAAGCCTAATTCGTGATCACTCCAAACCGAACAAAATTTTTTGTCCCAACTTTAAATGGCCATAACTCCCAAACTAGACGACCTAGCGCGAAAATAGGCCCAATTCGTGATCACTCCAAATGGGAAAAAATTTTTTGTCTGAACTTTAAATGGCCATAGCTCCCAAACTAGACGACTTAGCTCGAAAATAAAACTAATTCGTGATCACCGCAAATGGGACAAAATTTTTTGTCTCAACTTTAAATGGCCATAACTCCCAAACTAGACGACTTAGCTCGAAAATAAGCCCAATTCGTGATCACTCCAAACCGAACAAAATTTTTTGTCTCAACTTTAAATGGCCATAACTCCCAAGCTAAGCGACCTAGCGCGAAAATAAGCCTAATTCGTGATCACTCCAAATCTGGCGAAATTTTTTGTCTCAACTTTAAATGGCCATAACTCCCAAACTAGACGACCTAGAGTGAAAATAGGCCCAATTCGTGATCACTCCAAGCTGAACAAAATTTTTTGTCTGAACTTTAAATGGCCATAACTCCCAAACTAGACGACCTAGTGCGAAAATAAGCCCAATTCGTGATCACTCCAAATGGGAAAAATTTTTTGTCGCAACTTTAAACGGCCATAACTCCCAAACTAGACGACCTAGCGCGAAAATAAGCCTAATTCGTGATCACTCCAAACCGAACAAAATTTTTTGTCTCAACTTTAAATGGCCATAACTCCCAAACTAGACGACCTAGTGCGAAAATAAGCCTAATTCGTGATCACTCCAAATCTGGCGAAATTTTTTGTCTCAACTTTAAATGGCCATAACTCCCAAACTAGACGACCTAGCGCGAAAATAGGCCCAATTCGTGATCACTCCAAATGGGAAAAAATTTTTTGTATCAACTTTAAATGGCCATAACTCCCAAACTAGACGACCTAGCGCGAAAATAAGCCCAATTCGTGATCACTCCAAATCTGAGCAAATCTTGTGTCTCATCTTTAAATGGCCATAACTCCCAAATTAGACGCCCTAGCGCGAAAATAGGCCCAATTCGTGATCACTCCAAACTGAACAAAATTTTTTGTCTGAACTTTAAATGGCCATAACTCCCAAACTAGACGACCTAGTGCGAAAATAAGCCTAATTCGTGATCACTCCAAACCGAACAAAATTTTTTGTCTCAACTTTAAATGGCCATAACTCCCAAACTAGACGACCTAGCGCGAAAATAGGCCCAATTCGTGATCACTCCAAATGGGAAAATATTTTTTGTCTCAACTTTAAATGGCCATAACTCCCAAACTAGACGACCTAGCGCGAAAATAAGCCCAATTCGTGATCACTCCAAATCGGACAAAATTTTTTGTCTCAACTTTAAATGGCCATAACTCCCAAACTAGACGACCTAGCGCGAAAATAAGCCCAATTCGTGATCACTCCAAATGGGGAAAAATTTTTTGTCTGAACTTTAAATGGCCATAACTCCCAAATGAGACGCCCTAGCGCGGAAAAAAGCCCAATTCGTGATCACTCCAAATGGGGAAAAATTTTTTGTCTGAACTTTAAATGGCCATAACTCCCAAACTAGACGACCTAGCGCGAAAATAAGCCCAATTCGTGATCACTCCAAATGGGAAAAAATTTTTTGTCTCAACTTTAAATGGCCATAACTCCCAAACTAGACGACCTAGCGCGAAAATAGGCCCAATTCGTGATCACTCCAAATGGGAAAAAATTTTTTGTATCAACTTTAAATGGCCATAACTCCCAAACTAGACGACCTAGCGCGAAAATAAGCCCAATTCGTGATCACTCCAAATCTGAACAAAATTTTTTGTCTCAACTTTAAATGGCCATAACTCCCAAATTAGACGCCCTAGCGCGAAAATAGGCCCAATTCGTGATCACTCCAAACTGAACAAAATTTTTTGTCTGAACTTTAAATGGCCATAACTCCCAAACTAGACGACCTAGTGCGAAAATAAGCCTAATTCGTGATCACTCCAAACCGAACAAAATTTTTTGTCTCAACTTTAAATGGCCATAACTCCCAAACTAGACGACCTAGCGCGAAAATAGGCCCAATTCGTGATCACTCCAAATGGGAAAATATTTTTTGTCTCAACTTTAAATGGCCATAACTCCCAAACTAGACGACCTAGAGTGAAAATAGGCCCAATTCGTGATCACTCCAAATCTGACAACATTTTTTGTATCAACTTTAAATGGCCATAACTCCCAAACTAGACGACCTAGCGCGAAAATAAGCCCAATTCGTGATCACTCCAAATGGGGAAAAATTTTTTGTCTGAACTTTAAATGGCCATAACTCCCAAATTAGACGCCCTAGCGCGAAAATAGGCCCAATTCGTGATCACTCCAAATGGGAAAAAATTCTTTGTGTCAACTTCAAATGGCCATAACTCCCAAACTAGACGACTTAGCTCGAAAATAAGCCCAATTCGTGATCACTCCAAACCGAACAAAATTTTTTGTCTCAACTTTCAATGGCCATAACTCCCAAACTAGACGACCTAGTGCGAAAATAAGCCCAATTCGTGATCACTCCAAATGGGAAAAAATTTTTTGTCGCAACTTTAAACGACCATAACTCCCAAACTAGACGACCTAGCGCGAAAATAAGCCTAATTCGTGATCACTCCAAACCGAACAAAATTTTTTGTCTCAACTTTAAATGGCCATAACTCCCAAACTAGACGACCTAGCGCGAAAATAGGCCCAATTCGTGATCACTCCAAATGGGAAAAAATTTTTTTGTCTCAACTTTAAATGGCCATAACTCCCAAACTAGACGACCTAGCGCGAAAATAAGCCCAATTCGTGATCACTCCAAACCGAACAAAATTTTTTGTCTCAACTTTAAATGGCCATAACTCCCAAACTAGACGACCTAGCGCGAAAATAAGCCCAATTCGTGATCACTCCAAATCTGACAAAATTTTTTGTCTCAACTTTAAATGGCCATAACTCCCAAACTAGACGACCTAGCGCGAAAATAAGCCCAATTCGTGATCACTCCAAATGGGGAAAAAATTTTTTGTCTGAACTTTAAATGGCCATAACTCCCAAATTAGACGCCCTAGCGCGAAAATAGGCCCAATTCGTGATCACTCCAAATGGGAAAAAATTCTTTGTGTCAACTTCAAATGGCCATAACTCCCAAACTAGACGACTTAGCTCGAAAATAAGCCCAATTCGTGATCACTCCAAACCGAACAAAATTTTTTGTCTCAACTTTAAATGGCCATAACTCCCAAACTAGACGACCTAGCGCGAAAATAAGCCCAATTCGTGATCACTCCAAATGGGAAAAAATTTTTTGTCGCAACTTTAAACGGCCATAACTCCCAAACTAGACGACCTAGCGCGAAAATAAGCCTAATTCGTGATCACTCCAAACCGAACAAAATTTTTTGTCTCAACTTTAAATGGCCATAACTCCCAAACTAGACGACCTAGCGCAAAAATAAGCCTATTTCATGATTACTACAAATGTGGCAAAATTTTTTGTATCAACTTTAAATGGCCATTACTCCCAAACTAGACGACTTCGCGCGAAAATAAGCCTATTTCGTGATCACTCCAAATCTGGCAAAATGTTTTGTCTCAACTTTAAATGGCCATTACTCCCAAACTAGACGACTTAGCTCGAAAATAAGCCCAATTCGTGATCACTCCAAACCGAACAAAATTTTTTGTCTCAACTTTAAATGGCCATAACTCCCAAGCTAAGCGACCTAGCGCGAAAATAAGCCTAATTCGTGATCACTCCAAATCTGGCGAAATTTTTTGTCTCAACTTTAAATGGCCATAACTCCCAAACTAGACGACCTAGCGCGAAAATAAGCCCAATTCGTGATCACTCCAAATGGGGAAAAATTTTTTGTCTGAACTTTAAATGGCCATATATCCCAAACTAGACGACCTAGTGCGAAAATAGGCGCAATTCGTGATCACTCCAAATGGGAAAAAATTTTTTGTCTCAACTTTAAATGGCCATAACTCCCAAACTAGACGACCTAGCGCGAAAATAAGCCTAATTCGTGATCACTCCAAACCGAACAAAATTTTTTGTCTCAACTTTAAATGGCCATAACTCCCAAACTAGACGACCTAGCGCGAAAATAGGCCCAATTCGTGATCACTCCAAATGGGAAAAAATTTTTTGTCTGAACTTTAAATGGCCATAGCTCCCAAACTAGACGACTTAGCTCGAAAATAAAACTAATTCGTGATCACTCCAAATGGGACAAAATTTTTTGTCTCAACTTTAAATGGCCATAACTCCCAAACTAGACGACCTAGAGTGAAAATAGGCCCAATTCGTGATCACTCCAAATCTGACAAAATTTTTTGTATCAACTTTAAATGGCCATAACTCCCAAACTAGACGACCTAGCGCGAAAATAAGCCCAATTCGTGATCACTCCAAATGGGAAAAAATTTTTTGTCTCAACTTTAAATGGCCATAACTCCCAAATTAGACGCCCTAGCGCGAAAATAGGCCCAATTCGTGATCACTCCAAATGGGAAAAAATTTTTTGTGTCAACTTCAAATGGCCATAACTCCCAAACTAGACGACTTAGCTCGAAAATAAGCCCAATTCGTGATCACTCCAAACCGATTAAAATTTTTTGTCTCAACTTTAAATGGCCATAACTCCCAAACTAGACGACCTAGTGCGAAAATAAGCCCAATTCGTGATCACTCCAAATGGGAAAAAATTTTTTGTCGCAACTTTAAATGGCCATAACTCCCAAACTAGACGACCTAGCGCGAAAATAAGCCTAATTCGTGATCACTCCAAACCGAACAAAATTTTTTGTCTCAACTTTAAATGGCCATAACTCCCAAACTAGACGACCTAGCGCAAAAATAAGCCTATTTCATGATTACTACAAATGTGGCAAAATTTTTTGTATCAACTTTAAATGGCCATAACTCCCAAACTAGACGACTTAGCGCGAAAATAAGCCTATTTCGTGATCACTCCAAATCTGGCAAAATTTTTTGTCTCAACTTTAAATGGCCATAACTCCCAAACTAGACGACTTAGCTCGAAAATAAGCCCAATTCGTGATCACTCCAAACCGAACAAAATTTTTTGTCTCAACTTTAAATGGCCATAACTCCCAAGCTAAGCGACCTAGCGCGAAAATAAGCCTAATTCGTGATCACTCCAAATCTGGCGAAATTTTTTGTCTCAACTTTAAATGGCCATAACTCCCAAACTAGACGACCTAGCGCAAAAATAAGCCTATTTCATGATTACTACAAATGTGGCAAAATGTTTTGTATCAACTTTAAATGGCCATTACTCCCAAACTAGACGACTTCGCGCGAAAATAAGCCTATTTCGTGATCACTCCAAATCTGGCAAAATTCTTTGTGTCAACTTCAAATGGCCATAACTCCCAAACTAGACGACTTAGCTCGAAAATAAGCCCAATTCGTGATCACTCCAAACCGAACAAAATTTTTTGTCTCAACTTTAAATGGCCATAACTCCCAAGCTAAGCGACCTAGCGCGAAAATAAGCCTAATTCGTGATCACTCCAAATCTGGCGAAATTTTTTGTCTCAACTTTAAATGGCCATAACTCCCAAACTAGACGACCTAGCGCAAAAATAAGCCTATTTCATGATTACTACAAATGTGGCAAAATTTTTTGTATCAACTTTAAATGGCCATAACTCCCAAACTAGACGACCTAGCGCGAAAATAAGCCCAATTCGTGATCACTCCAAATGGGAAAAAATTTTTTGTCTCAACTTTAAATGGCCATAACTCCCAAACTAGACGACCTAGCGCGAAAATAAGCCTAATTCGTGATCACTCCAAACCGAACAAAATTTTTTGTCTCAACTTTAAATGGCCATAACTCCCAAACTAGACGACCTAGCGCGAAAATAGGCCCAATTCGTGATCACTCCAAATGGGAAAAAATTTTTTGTCTCAACTTTAAATGGCCATAACTCCCAAATTAGACGCCCTAGCGCGAAAATAGGCCCAATTCGTGATCACTCCAAATGGGAAAAAATTCTTTGTCTCAACTTCAAATGGCCATAACTCCCAAACTAGACGACCTAGCGCGAAAATAAGCCTAATTCGTGATCACTCCAAATCTGGCGAAATTTTTTGTCTCAACTTTAAATGGCCATAACTCCCAAATTAGACGCCCTAGCTCGAAAATAAGCCCAATTCGTGATCACTCCAAATCTGGCAAAATGTTTTGTCTCAACTTTAAATGGCCATTACTCCCAAACTAGACGACCTAGTGCGAAATTAAGCCCAATTCGTGATCACTCCAAATGGGAAAAAATTTTTTGTCGCAACTTTAAACGGCCATAACTCCCAAACTAGACGACCTAGCGCGAAAATAGGCCTAATTCGTGATCACTCCAAACCGAACAAAATTTTTTGTCTCAACTTTAAATGGCCATAACTCCCAAACTAGACGACCTAGCGCGAAAATAGGCCCAATTCGTGATCACTCCAAATGGGAAAAAATTTTTTGTCTGAACTTTAAATGGCCATAGCTCCCAAACTAGACGACTTAGCTCGAAAATAAAACTAATTCGTGATCACTCCATATGGGACAAAATTTTTTGTCTCAACTTTAAATGGCCATAACTCCCAAACTAGACGACCTAGAGTGAAAATAGGCCCAATTCGTGATCACTCCAAATCTGACAAAATTTTTTGTCTCAACTTTAAATGGCCATAACTCCCAAACTAGACGACCTAGCGCGGAAATAAGCCTAATTCGTGATCACTCCAAATCTGGCGAAATTTTTTGTCTCAACTTTAAATGGCCATAACTCCCAAACTAGACGACCTAGCGCGAAAATAGGCCCAATTCGTGATCACTCCAAATGGGAAAAAATTTTTTGTCTGAACTTTAAATGGCCATAGCTCCCAAACTAGACGACTTAGCTCGAAAATAAAACTAATTCGTGATCACTCCAAATGGGACAAAATTTTTTGTCTCAACTTTAAATGGCCATAACTCCCAAACTAGACGACCTAGGCGACGAAAATAAGCCCAATTCGTGATCACTCCATATGGGACAAAATTTTTTGTCTCAACTTTAAATGGCCATAACTCCCAAGCTAAGCGACCTAGCGCGAAAATAAGCCTAATTCGTGATCACTCCAAATCTGGCAAAATGTTTTGTCTCAACTTTAAATGGCCATAACTCCCAAGCTAAACGACCTAGCGCGAAAATAAGCCTAATTCGTGATCACTCCAAATGGGAAAAAATTCTTTGTGTCAACTTCAAATGGCCATAACTCCCAAACTAGACGACTTAGCTCGAAAATAAGCCCAATTCGTGATCACTCCAAACCGAACAAAATTTTTTTTCTCAACTTTAAATGTCAACTTCAAATGGCCATAACTCCCAAACTAGACGACTTAGCTCGAAAATAAGCCCAATTCGTGATCACTCCAAATCTGGCAAAATGTTTTGTCTCAACTTTAAATGGCCATAACTCCCAAACTAGACGACTTAGCTCGAAAATAAGCCCAATTCGTGATCACTCCAAACCGGACAAAATTTTTTGTCTCAACTTTAAATGGCCATAACTCCCAAACTAGACGACCTAGCGCGAAAATAAGCCTAATTCGTGATCACTCCAAATCTTGCAAAATGTTTTGTCTCAACTTTAAATGGCCATTACTCCCAAACTAGACGACTTAGCTCGAAAATAAGCCCAATTCGTGATCACTCCAAACCGAACAAAATTTTTTGTCTCAACTTTAAATGGCCATAACTCCCAAGCTAAGCGACCTAGCGCGAAAATAAGCCTAATTCGTGATCACTCCAAATCTGGCGAAATTTTTTGTCTCAACTTTAAATGGCCATAACTCCCAAATTAGACGCCCTAGCGCGAAAATAGGCCCAATTCGTGATCACTCCAAATGGGAAAAAATTCTTTGTGTCAACTTCAAATGGCCATAACTCCCAAACTAGACGACTTAGCTCGAAAATAAAACTAATTCGTGATCACCGCAAATGGGACAAAATTTTTTGTCTCAACTTTAAATGGCCATAACTCCCAAATTAGACGCCCTAGCGCGAAAATAGGCCCAATTCGTGATCACTCCAAATGGGAAAAAATTCTTTGTGTCAACTTCAAATGGCCATAACTCCCAAACTAGACGACTTAGCTCGAAAATAAGCCCAATTCGTGATCACTCCAAATCTGGCAAAATGTTTTGTCTCAACTTTAAATGGCCATTACTCCCAAACTAGACGACTTAGCTCGAAAATAAGCCCAATTCGTGATCACTCCAAACCGAACAAAATTTTTTGTCTCAACTTTAAATGGCCCTAACTCCCAAGCTAAGCGACCTAGCGCGAAAATAAGCCTAATTCGTGATCACTCCAAATCTGGCGAAATTTTTTGTCTCAACTTTAAATGGCCATAACTCCCAAACTAGACGACCTAGAGTGAAAATAGGCCCAATTCGTGATCACTCCAAATCTGACAACATTTTTTGTATCAACTTTAAATGGCCATAACTCGCAAACTAGACGACCTAGCGCGGAAATAAGCCCAATTCGTGATCACTCCAAATGGGAAAACATTCTTTGTGTCAACTTCAAATGGCCATAACTCCCAAACTAGACGACTTAGCTCGAAAATAAGCCCAATTCGTGATCACTCCAAATCTGGCAAAATGTTTTGTCTCAACTTTAAATGGCCATTACTCCCAAACTAGACGACTTAGCTCGAAAATAAGCCCAATTCGTGATCACTCCAAATCTGGCGAAATTTTTTGTCTCAACTTTAAATGGCCATAACTCCCAAACTAGACGACCTAGAGTGAAAATAGGCCCAATTCGTGATCACTCCAAATCTGACAAAATTTTTTGTATCAACTTTAAATGGCCATAACTCGCAAACTAGACGACCTAGCGCGGAAATAAGCCTAATTCGTGATCACTCCAAATCTGGCAAAATGTTTTGTCTCAACTTTAAATGGCCATTACTCCCAAACTAGACGACTTAGCTCGAAAATAAGCCCAATTCGTGATCACTCCAAGCCGAACAAAATTTTTTGTCTCAACTTTAAATGGCCATAACTCCCAAGCTAAGCGACCTAGCGCGAAAATAAGCCTAATTCGTGATCACTCCAAATCTGGCGAAATTTTTTGTCTCAACTTTAAATAGCCATAACTCCCAAACTAGACGACCTAGCGCGAAAATAGGCCCAATTCGTGATCACTCCAAATGGGAAAAAATTTTTTGTCTCAACTTTAAATGGCCATAACTCCCAAACTAGACGACCTAACGCGAAAATAAGCCTAATTCGTGATCACTCCAAACCGAACAAAATTTTTTGTCTCAACTTTAAATGGCCATAACTCCCAAACTAGACGACCTAGCGCGAAAATAGGCCCAATTCGTGATCACTCCAAATGGGAAAAAATTTTTTGTCTGAACTTTAAATGGCCATAGCTCCCAAACTAGACGACTTAGCTCGAAAATAAAACTAATTCGTGATCACCGCAAATGGGACAAAATTTTTTGTCTCAACTTTAAATGGCCATAACTCCCAAACTAGACGACCTAGAGTGAAAATAGGCCCAATTCGTGATCACTCCAAATCTGACAACATTTTTTGTATCAACTTTAAATGGCCATAACTCCCAAACTAGACGACCTAGTGCGAAAATAAGCCCAATTCGTGATCACTCCAAATGGGAAAAAATTTTTTGTCGCAACTTTAAATGGTCATAACTCCCAAACTAGACGACCTAGCGCGAAAATAAGCCCAATTCGTGATCACTCCAAATCTGAGCAAATCTTGCGTCTCATCTTTAAATGGCCATAACTCCCAAATTAGACGCCCTAGCGCGAAAATAGGCCCAATTCGTGATCACTCCAAGCTGAACAAAATTTTTTGTCTGAACTTTAAATGGCCATAACTCCCAAACTAGACGACCTAGCGTGAAAATAGGTCCAATTCGTGATCACTCCAAATCTGACAAAAATTTTTGTATCAACTTTAAATGGCCATAACTCCCAAACTAGACGACCTAGTGCGAAAATAAGCCCAATTCGTGATCACTCCAAATCTGACAAAAATTTTTGTATCAACTTTAAATGGCCATAACTCCCAAACTAGACGACCTAGCGCGAAAATAAGCCCAATTCGTGATCACTCCAAATCTGATCAAATCTTGTGTCTCATCTTTAAATGGCCGTAACTCCCAAATTAGACGCCCTAGCGCGAAAATAGGCCCAATTCGGGATCACTCCAAACTGAACAAAATTTTTTGTCTGAACTTTAAATGGCCATAACTCCCAAACTAGACGACCTAGTGCGAAAATAAGCCCAATTCGTGATCACTCCAAATGGGAAAAAATTTTTTGTCGCAACTTTAAATGGCCATAACTCCCAAACTAGACGACCTAGCGCGAAAATAGGCCCAATTCGTGATCACTCCAAATGGGAAAAAATTTTTTGTATCAACTTTAAATGGCCATAACTCCCAAACTAGACGACCTAGCGCGAAAATAAGCCCAATTCGTGATCACTCCAAATCTGAGCAAATCTTGCGTCTCATCTTTAAATGGCCATAACTCCCAAATTAGACGCCCTAGCGCGAAAATAGGCCCAATTCGTGATCACTCCAAACTGAACAAAACTTTTTGTCTGAACTTTAAATGGCCATAACTCCCAAACTAGACGACCTAGTGCGAAAATAAGCCCAATTCGTGATCACTCCAAATGGGAAAAAATTTTTTGTCGCAACTTTAAACGGCCATAACTCCCAAACTAGACGACCTAGCGCGAAAATAAGCCTAATTCGTGAACACGCCAAACCGAACAAAATTTTTTGTCTCAACTTTAAATGGCCATAACTCCCAAACTAGACGACCTAGCGTGAAAATAGGTCCAATTCGTGATCACTCCAAATCTGACAAAAAATTTTGTATCAACTTTAAATGGCCATAACTCCCAAACTAGACGACCTAGTGCGAAAATAAGCCCAATTCGTGATCACTCCAAATGGGAAAAAATTTTTTGTATCAACTTTAAATGGCCATAACTCCCAAACTAGACGACCTAGCGCGAAAATAGGCCCAATTCGTGATCACTCCAAGCTGAACAAAATTTTTTGTCTGAACTTTAAATGGCCATAACTCCCAAACTAGACGACTTAGCGCGAAAATAAGCCTAATTCCTGATCACTCCAAACCGAACAAAATTTTTTGTCTCAACTTTAAATGGCCATAACTCCCAAACTAGACGACCTAGCGCGAAAATAAGCCCAATTCGTGATCACTCCAAATCTGATCAAATCTTGTGTCTCATCTTTAAATGGCCGTAACTCCCAAATTAGACGCCCTAGCGCGAAAATAGGCCCAATTCGGGATCACTCCAAACTGAACAAAATTTTTTGTCTGAACTTTAAATGGCCATAACTCCCAAACTAGACGACCTAGTGCGAAAATAAGCCCAATTCGTGATCACTCCAAATGGGAAAAAATTTTTTTTCGCAACTTTAAATGGCCATAACTCCCAAACTTGACGACCTAGCGCGAAAATAGGCCCAATTCGTGATCACTCCAAATGGGAAAAAATTTTTTGTATCAACTTTAAATGGCCATAACTCCCAAACTAGACGACCTAGCGCGAAAATAGGCCCAATTCGTGATCACTCGAAGCTGAACAAAATTTTTTGTCTGAACTTTAAATGGCCATAACTCCCAAACTAGACGACTTAGCGCGAAAATAAGCCTAATTCCTGATCACTCCAAACCGAACAAAATTTTTTGTCTCAACTTTAAATGGCCATAACTCCCAAACTAGACGACCTAGCGTGAAAATAGGTCCAATTCGTGATCACTCCAAATCTGACAAAAATTTTTGTATCAACTTTAAATGGCCATAACTCCCAAACTAGACGACCTAGTGCGAAAATAAGCCCAATTCGTGATCACTCCAAATCTGACAAAAATTTTTGTATCAACTTTAAATGGCCATAACTCCCAAACTAGACGACCTAGCGCGAAAATAAGCCCAATTCGTGATCACTCCAAATCTGATCAAATCTTGTGTCTCATCTTTAAATGGCCGTAACTCCCAAATTAGACGCCCTAGCGCGAAAATAGGCCCAATTCGGGATCACTCCAAACTGAACAAAATTTTTTGTCTGAACTTTAAATGGCCATAACTCCCAAACTAGACGACCTAGTGCGAAAATAAGCCCAATTCGTGATCACTCCAAATGGGAAAAAATTTTTTTTCGCAACTTTAAATGGCCATAACTCCCAAACTAGACGACCTAGCGCGAAAAAAGGCCCAATTCGTGATCACTCCAAATGGGAAAAAATTTTTTGTATCAACTTTAAATGGCCATAACTCCCAAACTAGACGACCTAGCGCGAAAATAAGCCCAATTCGTGATCACTCCAAATCTGAGCAAATCTTGCGTCTCATCTTTAAATGGCCATAACTCCCAAATTAGACGCCCTAGCGCGAAAATAGGCCCAATTCGTGATCACTCCAAGCTGAACAAAACTTTTTGTCTGAACTTTAAATGGCCATAACTCCCAAACTAGACGACCTAGTGCGAAAATAAGCCCAATTCGTGATCACTCCAAATGGGAAAAAATTTTTTGTCGCAACTTTAAACGGCCATAACTCCCAAACTAGACGACCTAGCGCGAAAATAAGCCTAATTCGTGAACACGCCAAACCGAACAAAATTTTTTATCTCAACTTTAAATGGCCATAACTCCCAAATTAGACGCCCTAGCGCGAAAATAGGCCCAATTCGTGATCACTCCAAATGGGAAAAAATTTTTTTGTATCAACTTTAAATGGCCATAACTCCCAAACTAGACGACCTAGCGCGAAAATAAGCCCAATTCGTGATCACTCCAAATCTGAGCAAATCTTGCGTCTCATCTTTAAATGGCCATAACTCCCAAATTAGACGCCCTAGCGCGAAAATAGGCCCAATTCGTGATCACTCCAAGCTGAACAAAATTTTTTGTCTGAACTTTAAATGGCCATAACTCCCAAACTAGACGACCTAGTGCGAAAATAAGCCCAATTCGTGATCACTCCAAATGGGAAAACATTTTTTGTCGCAACTTTAAACGGCCATAACTCCCAAACTAGACGCCCTAGCGCGAAAATAGGCCCAATTCGTGATCACTCCAAGCTGAACAAAATTTTTTGTCTGAACTTTAAATGGCCATAACTCCCAAACTAGACGACCTAGTGCGAAAATAAGCCCAATTCGTGATCACTCCAAATGGGAAAAAATTTTTTGTCGCAACTTTGAACGGCCATAACTCCCAAACTAGACGACCTAGTGCGAAAATAAGCCCAATTCGTGATCACTCCAAATGGGAAAAAATTTTTTGTCGCAACTTTGAACGGCCATAACTCCCAAATTAGACGCCCTAGCGCGAAAATAGGCCCAATTCGTGATCACTCCAAGCTGAACAAAATTTTTTGTCTGAACTTTAAATGGCCATAACTCCCAAACTAGACGACCTAGTGCGAAAATAAGCCCAATTCGTGATCACTCCAAATGGGAAAACATTTTTTGTCGCAACTTTAAACGGCCATAACTCCCAAACTAGACGACCTAGCGCGAAAATAAGCCTTATTCGTGATCACTCCAAACCGAACAAAATTTTTTGTCTCAACTTTAAATGGCCATAACTCCCAAACTAGACGACCTAGCGCGAAAATAGGCCCAATTCGTGATCACTCCAAATGGGAAAAAATTTTTTGTCTGAACTTTAAATGGCCATAGCTCCCAAACTAGACGACTTAGCTCGAAAATAAAACTAATTCGTGATCACCGCAAATGGGACAAAATTTTTTGTCTCAACTTTAAATGGCCATAACTCCCAAACTAGACGACCTAGAGTGAAAATAGGCCCAATTCGTGATCACTCCAAATCTGACAACATTTTTTGTATCAACTTTAAATGGCCATAACTCCCAAACTAGACGACCTAGTGCGAAAATAAGCCCAATTCGTGATCACTCCAAATGGGAAAAAATTTTTTGTCGCAACTTTAAATGGCCATAACTCCCAAACTAGACGACCTAGCGCGAAAATAGGCCCAATTCGTGATCACTCCAAATGGGAAAAAATTTTTTGTATCAACTTTAAATGGCCATAACTCCCAAACTAGACGACCTAGCGCGAAAATAAGCCCAATTCGTGATCACTCCAAATCTGAGCAAATCTTGCGTCTCATCTTTAAATGGCCATAACTCCCAAATTAGACGCCCTAGCGCGAAAATGGGCCCAATTCGTGATCACTCCAAGCTGAACAAAATTTTTTATCTGAACTTTAAATGGCCATAACTCCCAAACTAGACGACCTAGTGCGAAAATAAGCCCAATTCGTGATCACTCCAAATGGGAAAAAATTTTTTGTATCAACTTTAAATGGCCATAACTCCCAAACTAGACGACCTTGTGCGAAAATAAGCCCAATTCGTGATCACTCCAAATGGGAAAACATTTTTTGTCGCAACTTTAAACGGCCATAACTCCCAAACTAGACGACCTAGCGCGAAAATAAGCCTAATTCGTGATCACGCCAAACCGAACAAAATTTTTTATCTCAACTTTAAATGGCCATAACTCCCAAACTAGACGACCTAGTGCGAAAATAAGCCCAATTCGTGATCACTCCAAATCTGAGCAAATCTTGCGTCTCATCTTTAAATGGCCATAACTCCCAAATTAGACGCCCTAGCGCGAAAATGGGCCCAATTCGTGATCACTCCAAGCTGAACAAAATTTTTTATCTGAACTTTAAATGGCCATAACTCCCAAACTAGACGACCTTGTGCGAAAATAAGCCCAATTCGTGATCACTCCAAATGGGAAAACATTTTTTGTCGCAACTTTAAACGGCCATAACTCCCAAACTAGACGACCTAGCGCGAAAATAAGCCTAATTCGTGATCACGCCAAACCGAACAAAATTTTTTATCTCAACTTTAAATGGCCATAACTCCCAAACTAGACGACCTAGTGCGAAAATAAGCCCAATTCGTGATCACTCCAAATCTGAGCAAATCTTGCGTCTCATCTTTAAATGGCCATAACTCCCAAATTAGACGCCCTAGCGCGAAAATAGGCCCAATTCGTGATCACTCCAAGCTGAACAAAATTTTTTGTCTGAACTTTAAATGGCCATAACTCCCAAACTAGACGACCTAGTGCGAAAATAAGCCCAATTCGTGATCACTCCAAATGGGAAAACATTTATTGTCGCAACTTAAAACGGCCATAACTCCCAAACTAGACGACCTAGCGCGAAAATAAGCCTAATTCGTGATCACTCCAAACCGATCAAAATTTTTTGTCTCAACTTTAAATGGCCATAACTCCCAAACTAGACGACCTAGCGCGAAAATAGGCCCAATTCGTGATCACTCCAAATGGGAAAAAATTTTTTGTCTGAACTTTAAATGGCCATAGCTCCCAAACTAGACGACTTAGCTCGAAAATAAAAATTATTCGTGATCACCGCAAATGGGACAAAATTTTTTGTATCAACTTTAAATGGCCATAACTCCCAAACTAGACGACCTAGAGTGAAAATAGGCCCAATTCGTGATCACTCCAAATCTGACAACCTTTTTTGTATCAACTTTAAATGGCCATAACTCCCAAATTAGACGACCTAGTGCGAAAATAAGCCCAATTCGTGATCACTCCAAATGGGGAAAAATTTTTTGTCGCAACTTTAAATGGCCATAACTCCCAAACTAGACGACCTAGCGCGAAAATAGGCCCAATTCGTGATCACTCCAAATGGGAAAAAATTTTTTGTATCAACTTTAAATGGCCATAACTCCCAAACTAGACGACCTAGCGCGAAAATAAGCCCAATTCGTGATCACGCCAAACCGAACAAAATTTTTTATCTCAACTTTAAATGGCCATAACTCCCAAACTAGACGACCTAGTGCGAAAATAAGCCCAATTCGTGATCACTCCAAATGGGACAAAATTTTTTATCTCAACTTTAAATGGCCATAACTCCCAAACTAGACGACCTAGTGCGAAAATAAGCCCAATTCGTGATCACTCCAAATGGGAAAAAATTTTTTGTCGCAACTTTAAATGGCCATAACTCCCAAACTAGACGACCTAGCGCGAAAATAGGCCCAATTCGTGATCACTCCAAATGGGAAAAAATTTTTTGTATCAACTTTAAATGGCCATAACTCCCAAACTAGACGACCTAGCGCGAAAATAAGCCCAATTCGTGATCACTCCAAATCTGAGCAAATCTTGCGTCTCATCTTTAAATGGCCATAACTCCCAAATTAGACGCCCTAGCGCGAAAATAGGCCCAATTCGTGATCACTCCAAGCTGAACAAAATTTTTTGTCTGAACTTTAAATGGCCATAACTCCCAAACTAGACGACCTAGTGCGAAAATAAGCCCAATTCGTGATCACTCCAAATGGGAAAAAATTTTTTGTCGCAACTTTGAACGGCCATAACTCCCAAACTAGACGACCTAGTGCGAAAATAAGCCCAATTCGTGATCACTCCAAATGGGAAAACATTTTTTGTCGCAACTTTAAACGGCCATAACTCCCAAACTAGACGACCTAGCGCGAAAATAAGCCTAATTCGTGATCACTCCAAACCGAACAAAATTTTTTGTCTCAACTTTAAATGGCCATAACTCCCAAACGACCTAGCGCGAAAATAGGCCAAATTCGTGATCACTCCAAATGGGAAACAATTTTTTGTCTGAACTTTAAATGGCCATAGCTCCCAAACTAGACGACTTAGCTCGAAAATAAAACTAATTCGTGATCACCGCAAATGGGACAAAATTTTTTGTCTCAACTTTAAATGGCCATAACTCCCAAACTAGACGACCTAGAGTGAAAATAGGCCCAATTCGTGATCACTCCAAATCTGACAACATTTTTTGTATCAACTTTAAATGGCCATAACTCCCAAATTAGACGACCTAGTGCGAAAATAAGCCCAATTCGTGATCACTCCAAATGGGAAAAAATTTTTTGTCGCAACTTTAAATGGCCATAACTCCCAAACTAGACGACCTAGCGCGAAAATAGGCCCAATTCGTGATCACTCCAAATGGGAAAAAATTTTTTGTATCAACTTTAAATGGCCATAACTCCCAAACTAGACGACCTAGCGCGAAAATAAGCCCAATTCGTGATCACTCCAAATCTGAGCAAATCTTGCGTCTCATCTTTAAATGGCCATAACTCCCAAATTAGACGCCCTAGCGCGAAAATAGGCCCAATTCGTGATCACTCCAAGCTGAACAAAATTTTTTATCTGAACTTTAAATGGCCATAACTCCCAAACTAGACGACCTAGTGCGAAAATAAGCCCAATTCGTGATCACTCCAAATGGGAAAAAATTTTTTGTATCAACTTTAAATGGCCATAACTCCCAAACTAGACGACCTAGTGCGAAAATAAGCCCAATTCGTGATCACTCCAAATGGGAAAAAAATTTTTGTCGCAACTTCAAATGGCCATAACTCCCAAACTAGACGACCTAGTGCGAAAATAAGCCCAATTCGTGATCACTCCAAATGGGAAAACATTTTTTGTCGCAACTTTAAACGGCCATAACTCCCAAACTAGACGACCTAGCGCGAAAATAAGCCTAATTCGTGATCACGCCAAACCGAACAAAATTTTTTATCTCAACTTTAAATGGCCATAACTCCCAAACTAGACGACCTAGTGCGAAAATAAGCCCAATTCGTGATCACTCCAAATCTGAGCAAATCTTGCGTCTCATCTTTAAATGGCCATAACTCCCAAATTAGACGCCCTAGCGCGAAAATAGGCCCAATTCGTGATCACTCCAAGCTGAACAAAATTTTTTGTCTGAACTTTAAATGGCCATAACTCCCAAACTAGACGACCTAGTGCGAAAATAAGCCCAATTCGTGATCACTCCAAATGGGAAAACATTTTTTGTCGCAACTTTAAACGGCCATAACTCCCAAACTAGACGACCTAGCGCGAAAATAAGCCTAATTCGTGATCACGCCAAACCGAACAAAATTTTTTTATCTCAACTTTAAATGGCCATAACTCCCAAACTAGACGACCTAGTGCGAAAATAAGCCCAATTCGTGATCACTCCAAATGGGAAAAAATTTTTTGTCGCAACTTTAAATGGCCATAACTCCCAAACTAGACGACCTAGCGCGAAAATAAGCCCAATTCGTGATCACTCCAAATCTGAGCAAATCTTGCGTCTCATCTTTAAATGGCCATAACTCCCAAATTAGACGCCCTAGCGCGAAAATAGGCCCAATTCGTGATCACTCCAAGCTGAACAAAATTTTTTGTCTGAACTTTAAATGGCCATAACTCCCAAACTAGACGACCTAGTGCGAAAATAAGCCCAATTCGTGATCACTCCAAATGGGAAAACATTTTTTGTCGCAACTTTGAACGGCCATAACTCCCAAACTAGACGACCTAGCGCGAAAATAAGCCTAATTCGTGATCACTCCAAATCTGACAACATTTTTTGTATCAACTTTAAATGGCCATAACTCCCAAACTAGACGACTAAGCGCCTAAATAAGCCTAATTCGTGATCACTCCAAACCGAACAAAATTTTTGTCTGAACTTTAAATGGCCATAACTCCCAAACTAGACGACCTAGTGCGAAAATAAGCCCAATTCGTGATCACTCCAAATGGGAAAACATTTTTTGTCGCAACTTTAAACGGCCATAACTCCCAAACTAGACGACCTAGCGCGAAAATAAGCCTAATTCGTGATCACGCCAAACCGAACAAAATTTTTTATCTCAACTTTAAATGGCCATAACTCCCAAACTAGACGACCTAGTGCGAAAATAAGCCCAATTCGTGATCACTCCAAATGGGAAAAAATTTTTTGTCGCAACTTTAAATGGCCATAACTCCCAAACTAGACGACCTAGCGCGAAAATAAGCCCAATTCGTGATCACTCCAAATCTGAGCAAATCTTGCGTCTCAACTTTAAATGGCCATAACTCCCAAATTAGACGCCTAGCGCGAAAATAGGCCCAATTCGTGATCACTCCAACGAACAAAATTTTTGTCTGAACTTTAAATGGCCATAACTCCCAAACTAGACGACCTAGTGCGAAAATAAGCCCAATTCGTGATCACTCCAAATGGGAAAACATTTTTTGTCGCAACTTTGAACGGCCATAACTCCCAAACTAGACGACCTAGCGCGAAAATAAGCCTAATTCGTGATCACTCCAAATCTGACAACATTTTTTGTATCAACTTTAAATGGCCATAACTCCCAAACTAGACGACCTAGCGCGAAAATAGGCCCAATTCGTGATCACTCCAAATGGGAAAAAAATTTTTTGTCTGAACTTTAAATGGCCATAGCTCCCAAACTAGACGACTTAGCTCGAAAATAAAACTAATTCGTGATCACCGCAAATGGGACAAAATTTTTTGTCTCAACTTTAAATGGCCATAACTCCCAAACTAGACGACCTAGAGTGAAAATAGGCCCAATTCGTGATCACTCCAAATCTGACAACATTTTTTGTATCAACTTTAAATGGCCATAACTCCCAAACTAGACGACCTAGTGCGAAAATAAGCCCAATTCGTGATCACTCCAAATGGGAAAACATTTTTTGTCGCAACTTTAAACGGCCATAACTCCCAAACTAGACGACCTAGCGCGAAAATAAGCCTAATTCGTGATCACGCCAAACCGAACAAAATTTTTTATCTCAACTTTAAATGGCCATAACTCCCAAACTAGACGACCTAGTGCGAAAATAAGCCCAATTCGTGATCACTCCAAATGGGAAAACATTTTTTGTCGCAACTTTAAACGGCCATAACTCCCAAACTAGACGACCTAGCGCGAAAATAAGCCTAATTCGTGATCACGCCAAACCGAACAACATTTTTTATCTCAACTTTAAATGGCCATAACTCCCAAACTAGACGACCTAGCGCGAAAATAGGCCCAATTCGTGATCACTCCAAATGGGAAAAAATTTTTTGTATCAACTTTAAATGGCCATAACTCCCAAACTAGACGACCTAGCGCGAAAATAGGCCCAATTCGTGATCACTCCAAATGGGAAAAAATTTTTTGTATCAACTTTAAATGGCCATAACTCCCAAACTAGACGACCTAGCGCGAAAATAAGCCCAATTCGTGATCACTCCAAATCTGAGCAAATCTTGCGTCTCATCTTTAAATTGCCATAACTCCCAAATTAGACGCCCTAGCGCGAAAATAGGCCCAATTCGTGATCACTCCAAGCTGAACAAAATTTTTTGTCTGAACTTTAAATGGCCATAACTCCCAA
The DNA here is from genome assembly GCA_018150985.1 of Chymomyza costata. Lineage (NCBI taxonomy): Eukaryota > Metazoa > Arthropoda > Insecta > Diptera > Drosophilidae > Chymomyza > Chymomyza costata. The sequence continues at coordinate 93,317 of JAECWU010000040.1, read as the reverse complement.
ACTAGACGACCTAGTGCGAAAATAAGCCCAATTCGTGATCACTCCAAATGGGAAAACATTTTTTGTCGCAACTTTAAACGGCCATAACTCCCAAACTAGACGACCTAGCGCGAAAATAAGCCTAATTCGTGATCACGCCAAACCGAACAAAATTTTTTATCTCAACTTTAAATGGCCATAACTCCCAAACTAGACGACCTAGTGCGAAAATAAGCCCAATTCGTGATCACTCCAAATGGGAAAAAATTTTTTGTATCAACTTTAAATGGCCATAACTCCCATACTAGACGACCTAGCGCGAAAATAAGCCCAATTCGTGATCACTCCAAATCTGAGCAAATCTTGCGTCTCATCTTTAAATGGCCATAACTCCCAAATTAGACGCCCTAGCGCGAAAATAGGCCCAATTCGTGATCACTCCAAGCTGAACAAAATTTTTTGTCTGAACTTTAAATGGCCATAACTCCCAAACTAGACGACCTAGTGCGAAAATAAGCCCAATTCGTGATCACTCCAAATGGGAAAAAATTTTTGTCGCAACTTTGAACGGCCATAACTCCCAAACTAGACGACCTAGCGCGAAAATAAGCCTAATTCGTGATCACGCCAAACCGAACAAAATTTTTTATCTCAACTTTTAATGGCCATAACTCCCAAACTAGACGACCTAGTGCGAAAAGCGAACGAAGCCCAATTCGTGATCACTCCAAATGGGAAAAAATTTTTTGTCGCAACTTTAAATGGCCATAACTCCCAAACTAGACGACATAGCGCGAAAATAGGCCCAATTCGTGATCACTCCAAATGGGAAAAAATTTTTTGTATCAACTTTAAACGGCCATAACTCCCAAACTAGACGACCTAGCGCGAAAATAAGCCTAATTCGTGATCACGCCAAACCGAACAAAATTTTTTATCTCAACTTTAAATGGCCATAACTCCCAAACTAGACGACCTAGTGCGAAAAGCGAACGAAGCCCAATTCGTGATCACTCCAAATGGGAAAAAATTTTTTGTCGCAACTTTAAATGGCCATAACTCCCAAACTAGACGACATAGCGCGAAAATAGGCCCAATTCGTGATCACTCCAAATGGGAAAAAATTTTTTGTATCAACTTTAAATGGCCATAACTCCCAAACTAGACGACCTAGCGCGAAAATAAGCCCAATTCGTGATCACTCCAAATCTGAGCAAATCTTGCGTCTCATCTTTAAATGGCCATAACTCCCAAATTAGACGCCCTAGCGCGAAAATAGGCCCAATTCGTGATCACTCCAAGCTGAACAAAATTTTTTGTCTGAACTTTAAATGGCCATAACTCCCAAACTAGACGACCTAGTGCGAAAATAAGCCCAATTCGTGATCACTCCAAATGGGAAAAAATTTTTTGTCGCAACTTTGAACGGCCATAACTCCCAAACTAGACGACCTAGCGCGAAAATAAGCCTAATTCGTGATCACGCCAAACCGAACAAAATTTTTTATCTCAACTTTAAATGGCCATAACTCCCAAATTAGACGCCCTAGCGCGAAAATAGGCCCAATTCGTGATCACTCCAAATGGGAAAAAAATTTTTGTCTGAACTTTAAATGGCCATAACTCCCAAACTAGACGACTTAGCTCGAAAATAAAACTAATTCGTGATCACCGCAAATGGGACAAAATTTTTTGTCTCAACTTTAAATGGCCATAACTCCCAAACTGGACGACCTAGAGTGAAAATAGGCCCAATTCGTGATCACTCCAAATCTGACAACATTTTTTGTATCAACTTTAAATGGCAATAACTCCCAAACTAGACGACCTAGCGCGGAAATAAGCCCAATTCGTGATCACTCCAAATGGGAAAAAATTTTTTTGTCTGAACTTTAAATGGCCATAACTCCCAAATTAGACGCCCTAGCGCGAAAATAGGCCCAATTCGTGATCACTCCAAATGGGAAAAAATTCTTTGTGTCAACTTCAAATGGCCATAACTCCCAAACTAGACGACCTAGTGCGAAAATAAGCCCAATTCGTGATCACTCCAAATGGGAAAAAATTTTTTGTCGCAACTTTAAACGGCCATAACTCCCAAACTAGACGACCTAGCGCGAAAATAAGCCTAATTCGTGATCACTCCAAACCGAACAAAATTTTTTGTATCAACTTCAAATGGCCATAACTCCCAAACTAGACGACTTAGCTCGAAAATAAACCCAATTCGTGATCACTCCAAACCGAACAAAATTTTTTGTCTCAACTTTAAATGGCCATAACTCCCAAGCTAAGCGACCTAGCGCGAAAATAAGCCTAATTCGTGATCACTCCAAATCTGGCGAAATTTTTTGTCTCAACTTTAAATGGCCATAACTCCCAAACTAGACGACCTAGCGCAAAAATAAGCCTATTTCATGATTACTACAAATGTGGCAAAATTTTTTGTATCAACTTTAAAAGGCCATTACTCCCAAACTAGACGACTTCGCGCGAAAATAAGCCTATTTCGTGATCACTCCAAATCTGGAAAAATGTTTTGTCTCAACTTTAAATGGCCATTACTCCCAAACTAGACGACTTAGCTCGAAAATAAGCCCAATTCGTGATCACTCCAAACCGAACAAAATTTTTTGTCTCAACTTTAAATGGTCATAACTCCCAAGCTAAGCGACCTAGCGCGAAAATAAGCCCAATTCGTGATCACTCCAAATCTGAGCAAATCTTGCGTCTCATCTTTAAATTGCCATAACTCCCAAATTAGACGCCCTAGCGCGAAAATAGGCCCAATTCGTGATCACTCCAAGCTGAACAAAATTTTTTGTCTGAACTTTAAATGGCCATAACTCCCAAACTAGACGACCTAGTGCGAAAATAAGCCCAATTCGTGATCACTCCAAATGGGAAAACATTTTTTGTCGCAACTTTAAACGGCCATAACTCCCAAACTAGACGACCTAGCGCGAAAATAAGCCTAATTCGTGATCACGCCAAACCGAACAAAATTTTTTATCTCAACTTTAAATGGCCATAACTCCCAAACTAGACGACCTAGTGCGAAAATAAGCCCAATTCGTGATCACTCCAAATGGGAAAAAATTTTTTGTATCAACTTTAAATGGCCATAACTCCCATACTAGACGACCTAGCGCGAAAATAAGCCCAATTCGTGATCACTCCAAATCTGAGCAAATCTTGCGTCTCATCTTTAAATGGCCATAACTCCCAAATTAGACGCCCTAGCGCGAAAATAGGCCCAATTCGTGATCACTCCAAGCTGAACAAAATTTTTTGTCTGAACTTTAAATGGCCATAACTCCCAAACTAGACGACCTAGTGCGAAAATAAGCCCAATTCGTGATCACTCCAAATGGGAAAAAATTTTTTGTCGCAACTTTGAACGGCCATAACTCCCAAACTAGACGACCTAGCGCGAAAATAAGCCTAATTCGTGATCACGCCAAACCGAACAAAATTTTTTATCTCAACTTTAAATGGCCATAACTCCCAAACTAGACGACCTAGTGCGAAAAGCGAACGAAGCCCAATTCGTGATCACTCCAAATGGGAAAAAATTTTTTGTCGCAACTTTAAATGGCCATAACTCCCAAACTAGACGACATAGCGCGAAAATAGGCCCAATTCGTGATCACTCCAAATGGGAAAAAATTTTTTGTATCAACTTTAAACGGCCATAACTCCCAAACTAGACGACCTAGCGCGAAAATAAGCCTAATTCGTGATCACGCCAAACCGAACAAAATTTTTTATCTCAACTTTAAATGGCCATAACTCCCAAACTAGACGACCTAGTGCGAAAAGCGAACGAAGCCCAATTCGTGATCACTCCAAATGGGAAAAAATTTTTTGTCGCAACTTTAAATGGCCATAACTCCCAAACTAGACGACATAGCGCGAAAATAGGCCCAATTCGTGATCACTCCAAATGGGAAAAAATTTTTTGTCTGAACTTTAAATGGCCATAACTCCCAAACTAGACGACTTAGCTCGAAAATAAAACTAATTCGTGATCACCGCAAATGGGACAAAATTTTTTGTCTCAACTTTAAATGGCCATAACTCCCAAACTAGACGACCTAGCGCGAAAATAAGCCTAATTCGTGATCACGCCAAACCGAACAAAATTTTTTATCTCAACTTTAAATGGCCATAACTCCCAAACTAGACGACCTAGTGCGAAAAGCGAACGAAGCCCAATTCGTGATCACTCCAAATGGGAAAAAATTTTTTGTCGCAACTTTAAATGGCCATAACTCCCAAACTAGACGACCTAGCGCGAAAATAAGCCCAATTCGTGATCACTCCAAATCTGAGCAAATCTTGCGTCTCATCTTTAAATGGCCATAACTCCCAAATTAGACGCCCTAGCGCGAAAATAGGCCCAATTCGTGATCACTCCAAGCTGAACAAAATTTTTTGTCTGAACTTTAAATGGCCATAACTCCCAAACTAGACGACCTAGTGCGAAAATAAGCCCAATTCGTGATCACTCCAAATGGGAAAAAATTTTTTGTCGCAACTTTGAACGGCCATAACTCCCAAACTAGACGACCTAGCGCGAAAATAAGCCTAATTCGTGATCACGCCAAACCGAACAAAATTTTTTATCTCAACTTTAAATGGCCATAACTCCCAAATTAGACGCCCTAGCGCGAAAATAGGCCCAATTCGTGATCACTCCAAATGGGAAAAAAATTTTTGTCTGAACTTTAAATGGCCATAACTCCCAAACTAGACGACTTAGCTCGAAAATAAAACTAATTCGTGATCACCGCAAATGGGACAAAATTTTTTGTCTCAACTTTAAATGGCCATAACTCCCAAACTGGACGACCTAGAGTGAAAATAGGCCCAATTCGTGATCACTCCAAATCTGACAACATTTTTTGTATCAACTTTAAATGGCAATAACTCCCAAACTAGACGACCTAGCGCGGAAATAAGCCCAATTCGTGATCACTCCAAATGGGAAAAAATTTTTTGTCTGAACTTTAAATGGCCATAACTCCCAAATTAGACGCCCTAGCGCGAAAATAGGCCCAATTCGTGATCACTCCAAATGGGAAAAAATTCTTTGTGTCAACTTCAAATGGCCATAACTCCCAAACTAGACGACCTAGTGCGAAAATAAGCCCAATTCGTGATCACTCCAAATGGGAAAAAATTTTTTGTCGCAACTTTAAACGGCCATAACTCCCAAACTAGACGACCTAGCGCGAAAATAAGCCTAATTCGTGATCACTCCAAACCGAACAAAATTTTTTGTATCAACTTCAAATGGCCATAACTCCCAAACTAGACGACTTAGCTCGAAAATAAACCCAATTCGTGATCACTCCAAACCGAACAAAATTTTTTGTCTCAACTTTAAATGGCCATAACTCCCAAGCTAAGCGACCTAGCGCGAAAATAAGCCTAATTCGTGATCACGCCAAACCGAACAAAATTTTTTATCTCAACTTTAAATGGCCATAACTCCCAAACTAGACGACCTAGTGCGAAAAGCGAACGAAGCCCAATTCGTGATCACTCCAAATGGGAAAAAATTTTTTGTCGCAACTTTAAATGGCCATAACTCCCAAACTAGACGACCTAGCGCGAAAATAAGCCCAATTCGTGATCACTCCAAATCTGAGCAAATCTTGCGTCTCATCTTTAAATGGCCATAACTCCCAAATTAGACGCCCTAGCGCGAAAATAGGCCCAATTCGTGATCACTCCAAGCTGAACAAAATTTTTTGTCTGAACTTTAAATGGCCATAACTCCCAAACTAGACGACCTAGTGCGAAAATAAGCCCAATTCGTGATCACTCCAAATGGGAAAAAATTTTTTGTCGCAACTTTGAACGGCCATAACTCCCAAACTAGACGACCTAGCGCGAAAATAAGCCAAATTCGTGATCACGCCAAACCGAACAAAATTTTTTATCTCAACTTTAAATGGCCATAACTCCCAAATTAGACGCCCTAGCGCGAAAATAGGCCCAATTCGTGATCACTCCAAATGGGAAAAAAATTTTTGTCTGAACTTTAAATGGCCATAACTCCCAAACTAGACGACTTAGCTCGAAAATAAAACTAATTCGTGATCACCGCAAATGGGACAAAATTTTTTGTCTCAACTTTAAATGGCCATAACTCCCAAACTGGACGACCTAGAGTGAAAATAGGCCCAATTCGTGATCACTCCAAATCTGACAACATTTTTTGTATCAACTTTAAATGGCAATAACTCCCAAACTAGACGACCTAGCGCGGAAATAAGCCCAATTCGTGATCACTCCAAATGGGAAAAAATTTTTTGTCTGAACTTTAAATGGCCATAACTCCCAAATTAGACGCCCTAGCGCGAAAATAGGCCCAATTCGTGATCACTCCAAATGGGAAAAAATTCTTTGTGTCAACTTCAAATGGCCATAACTCCCAAACTAGACGACCTAGCGCGAAAATAGGCCCAATTCGTGATCACTCCAAATGGGAAAAAATTTTTTGTATCAACTTTAAATGGCCATAACTCCCAAACTAGACGACCTAGCGCGAAAATAAAACTAATTCGTGATCACCGCAAATGGGACAAAATTTTTTGTCTCAACTTTAAATGGCCATAACTCCCAAACTGGACGACCTAGAGTGAAAATAGGCCCAATTCGTGATCACTCCAAATCTGACAACATTTTTTGTATCAACTTTAAATGGCAATAACTCCCAAACTAGACGACTTAGCTCGAAAATAAACCCAATTCGTGATCACTCCAAACCGAACAAAATTTTTTGTCTCAACTTTAAATGGCCATAACTCCCAAGCTAAGCGACCTAGCGCGAAAATAAGCCTAATTCGTGATCACTCCAAATCTGGCGAAATTTTTTGTCTCAACTTTAAATGGCCATAACTCCCAAACTAGACGACCTAGCGCAAAAATAAGCCTATTTCATGATTACTACAAATGTGGCAAAATTTTTTGTATCATCTTTAAATGGCCATTACTCCCAAACTAGACGACTTCGCGCGAAAATAAGCCTATTTCGTGATCACTCCAAATCTATAAAAAATGTTTTGTCTCAACTTTAAATGGCCATTACTCCCAAACTAGACGACTTAGCTCGAAAATAAGCCCAATTCGTGATCACTCCAAACCGAACAAAATTTTTTGTCTCAACTTTAAATGGTCATAACTCCCAAGCTAAGCGACCTAGCGCGAAAATAAGCCTAATTCGTGATCACTCCAAATCTGGCGAAATTTTTTGTCTCAACTTTAAATGGCCATAACTCCCAAATTAGACGCCCTAGCGCGAAAATAGGCCCAATTCGTGATCACTCCAAATGGGAAAAAATTCTTTGTGTCAACTTCAAATGGCCATAACTCCCAAACTAGACGACCTAGTGCGAAAATAAGCCCAATTCGTGATCACTCCAAATGGGAAAAAATTTTTTGTCGCAACTTTAAACGGCCATAACTCCCAAACTAGACGACCTAGCGCGAAAATAAGCCTAATTCGTGATCACTCCAAACCGAACAAAATTTTTTGTATCAACTTCAAATGGCCATAACTCCCAAACTAGACGACTTAGCTCGAAAATAAACCCAATTCGTGATCACTCCAAACCGAACAAAATTTTTTGTCTCAACTTTAAATGGCCATAACTCCCAAGCTAAGCGACCTAGCGCGAAAATAAGCCTAATTCGTGATCACTCCAAATCTGGCGAAATTTTTTGTCTCAACTTTAAATGGCCATAACTCCCAAACTAGACGACCTAGCGCAAAAATAAGCCTATTTCATGATTACTACAAATGTGGCAAAATTTTTTGTATCAACTTTAAATGGCCATTACTCCCAAACTAGACGACTTCGCGCGAAAATAAGCCTATTTCGTGATCACTCCAAATCTGGAAAAATGTTTTGTCTCAACTTTAAATGGCCATTACTCCCAAACTAGACGACTTAGCTCGAAAATAAGCCCAATTCGTGATCACTCCAAACCGAACAAAATTTTTTGTCTCAACTTTAAATGGTCATAACTCCCAAGCTAAGCGACCTAGCGCGAAAATAAGCCTAATTCGTGATCACTCCAAATCTGGCGAAATTTTTTGTCTCAACTTTAAATGGCCATAACTCCCAAATTAGACGCCCTAGCGCGAAAATAGGCCCAATTCGTGATCACTCCAAATGGGAAAAAATTCTTTGTGTCAACTTCAAATGGCCATAACTCCCAAACTAGACGACCTAGCGCGAAAATAGGCCCAATTCGTGATCACTCCAAATGGGAAAAATTTTTTGTATCAACTTTAAATGGCCATAACTCCCAAACTAGACGACCTAGCGCGAAAATAAGCCCAATTCGTGATCACTCCAAATCTGATCAAATCTTGTGTCTCATCTTTAAATGGCCGTAACTCCCAAATTAGACGACATAGCGCGAAAATAGGCCCAATTCGTGATCACTCCAAATGGGAAAAAATTTTTTGTATCAACTTTAAATGGCCATAACTCCCAAACTAGACGACCTAGCGCGAAAATAAGCCCAATTCGTGATCACTCCAAATCTGAGCAAATCTTGCGTCTCATCTTTAAATGGCCATAACTCCCAAATTAGACGCCCTAGCGCGAAAATAGGCCCATTTCGTGATCACTCCAAGCTGAACAAAATTTTTTTGTCTGAACTTTAAATGGCCATAACTCCCAAACTAGACGACCTAGCGCGAAAATAAGCCCAATTCGTGATCACTCCAAATGGGAAAAAATTTTTTGTCGCAACTTTGAACGGCCATAACTCCCAAACAAGACGACCTAGCGCGAAAATAAAACTAATTCGTGATCACCGCAAATGGGACAAAATTTTTTGTCTCAACTTTAAATGGCCATAACTCCCAAACTAGACGACCTAGAGTGAAAATAGGCCCAATTCGTGATCACTCCAAATCTGACAACATTTTTTGTATCAACTTTAAATGGCAATAACTCCCAAACTAGACGACCTAGCGCGAAAATAAGCCTAATTCGTGATCACTCCAAATCTGGCGAAATTTTTTGTCTCAACTTTAAATGGCCATAACTCCCAAATTAGACGCCCTAGCGCGAAAATAGGCCCAATTCGTGATCACTCCAAATGGGAAAAAATTCTTTGTGTCAACTTCAAATGGCCATAACTCCCAAACTAGACGACCTAGCGCGAAAATAGGCCCAATTCGTGATCACTCCAAATGGGAAAAAATTTTTTGTATCAACTTTAAATGGCCATAACTCCCAAACTAGACGACCTAGCGCGAAAATAAGCCCAATTCGTGATCACTCCAAATCTGAGCAAATCTTGCGTCTCATCTTTAAATGGCCATAACTCCCAAATTAGACGCCCTAGCGCGAAAATAGGCCCAATTCGTGATCACTCCAAATAGGAAAAAAATTTTTGTCTGAACTTTAAATGGCCATAACTCCCAAACTAGACGACTTAGCTCGAAAATAAAACTAATTCGTGATCACCGCAAATGGGACAAAATTTTTTGTCTCAACTTTAAATGGCCATAACTCCCAAACTAGACGACCTAGAGTGAAAATAGGCCCAATTCGTGATCACTCCAAATCTGACAACATTTTTTGTATCAACTTTAAATGGCAATAACTCCCAAACTAGACGACCTAGCGCGAAAATAAGCCTAATTCGTGATCACTCCAAATCTGGCGAAATTTTTTGTCTCAACTTTAAATGGCCATTACTCCCAAATTAGACGCCCTAGCGCGAAAATAGGCCCAATTCGTGATCACTCCAAATGGGAAAAAATTCTTTGTGTCAACTTCAAATGGCCATAACTCCCAAACTAGACGACCTAGCGCGAAAATAGGCCCAATTCGTGATCACTCCAAATGGGAAAAAATTTTTTTGTATCAACTTTAAATGGCCATAACTCCCAAACTAGACGACCTAGCGCGAAAATAAGCCCAATTCGTGATCACTCCAAATCTGAGCAAATCTTGCGTCTCATCTTTAAATGGCCATAACTCCCAAATTAGACGCCCTAGCGCGAAAATAGGCCCAATTCGTGATCACTCCAAATGGGAAAAAATTCTTTGTGTCAACTTCAAATGGCCATAACTCCCAAACTAGACGACCTAGTGCGAAAATAGGCCCAATTCGTGATCACTCCAAATGGGAAAAAATTTTTTGTATCAACTTTAAATGGCCATAACTCCCAAACTAGACGACCTAGCGCGAAAATAAGCCCAATTCGTGATCACTCCAAATCTGAGCAAATCTTGCGTCTCATCTTTAAATGGCCATAACTCCCAAATTAGACGCCCTAGCGCGAAAATAGGCCCAATTCGTGATCACTCCAAGCTGAACAAAATTTTTTGTCTGAACTTTAAATGGCCATAACTCCCAAACTAGACGACCTAGTGCGAAAATAAGCCCAATTCGTGATCACTCCAAATGGGAAAAAATTTTTTGTCGCAACTTTAAATGGCCATAACTCCCAAACTAGACGACCTAGCGCGAAAATAGGCCCAATTCGTGATCACTCCAAATGGGAAAAAGTTTTTTGTATCAACGTTAAATGGCCATAACTCCCAAACTAGACGACCTAGCGCGAAAATAAGCCCAATTCGTGATCACTCCAAATCTGAGCAAATCTTGCGTCTCATCTTTAAATGGCCATAACTCCCAAATTAGACGCCCTAGCGCGAAAATAGGCCCAATTCGTGATCACTCCAAATCTGACAACATTTTTTGTATCAACTTTAAATGGCCATAACTCCCAAACTAGACGACTTAGCGCCTAAATAAGCCTAATTCGTGATCACTCCAAACCGAACAAAATTTTTTGTCTCAACTTTAAATGGCCATAACTCCCAAACTAGACGACCTAGCGCGAAAATAGGCCCAATTCGTGATCACTCCAAATGGGAAAAAATTTTTTGTCGCAACTTTGAACGGCCATAACTCCCAAACTAGACGACTTAGCGCCTAAGTAAGCCTAATTCGTGATCACTCCAAACCGAACAAAATTTTTTGTCTCAACTTTAAATGGCCATAACTCCCAAACTAGACGACCTAGCGCGAAAATAGGCCCAATTCGTGATCACTCCAAATGGGAAAAAATTTTTTTGTATCAACTTTAAATGGCCATAACTCCCAATCTAGACGACCTAGCGCGAAAATAAGCCCAATTCGTGATCACTCCAAATCTGAGCAAATCTTGCGTCTCATCTTTAAATGGCCATAACTCCCAAATTAGACGCCCTAGCGCGAAAATAGGCCCAATTCGTGATCACTCCAAGCTGAACAAAATTTTTTGTCTGAACTTTAAATGGCCATAACTCCCAAACTAGACGACTTAGCGCGAAAATAAGCCTAATTCGTGATCACTCCAAACCGAACAAAATTTTTTGTCTCAACTTTAAATGGCCATAACTCCCAAACTAGACGACCTAGCGTGAAAATAGGTCCAATTCGTGATCACTCCAAATCTGACAAAAATTTTGTATCAACTTTAAATGGCCATAACTCCCAAACTAGACGACCTAGTGCGAAAATAAGCCCAATTCGTGATCACTCCAAATCTGATAAAAATTTTTGTATCAACTTTAAATGGCCATAACTCCCAAACTAGACGACCTAGCGCGAAAATAAGCCTAATTCGTGATCACTCCAAATCTGGCGAAATTTTTTGTCTCAACTTTAAATGGCCATAACTCCCAAACTAGACGACTTAGCGCCTAAATAAGCCTAATTCGTGATCACTCCAAACCGAACAAAATTTTTTGTCTCAACTTTAAATGGCCATAACTCCCAAACTAGACGACCTAGCGCGAAAATAGGCCCAATTCGTGATCACTCCAAATGGGAAAAAATTTTTTGTATCAACTTTAAATGGCCATAACTCCCAAACTAGACGACCTAGCGCGAAAATAAGCCCAATTCGTGATCACTCCAAATCTGAGCAAATCTTGCGTCTCATCTTTAAATGGCCATAACTCCCAAATTAGACGCCCTAGCGCGAAAATAGGCCCAATTCGTGATCACTCCAAACTGAACAAAATTTTTTGTCTGAACTTTAAATGGCCATAACTCCCAAACTAGACGACTTAGCGCGAAAATAAGCCTAATTCGTGATCACTCCAAACCGAACAAAATTTTTTGTCTCAACTTTAAATGGCCATAACTCCCAAACTAGACGACTTAGCGTGAAAATAGGTCCAATTCGTGATCACTCCAAATCTGACAAAAAATTTTGTATCAACTTTAAATGGCCATAACTCCCAAACTAGACGACCTAGTGCGAAAATAAGCCCAATTCGTGATCACTCCAAATCTGATAAAAATTTTTTGTATCAACTTTAAATGGCCATAACTCCCAAACTAGACGACCTAGCGCGAAAATAAGCCTAATTCGTGATCACTCCAAATCTGGCGAAATTTTTTGTCTCAACTTTAAATGGCCATAACTCCCAAATTAGACGCCCTAGCGCGAAAATAGGCCCAATTCGTGATCACTCCAAATGGGAAAAAATTCTTTGTGTCAACTTCAAATGGCCATAACTCCCAAACTAGACGACCTAGCGCGAAAATAAGCCCAATTCGTGATCACTCCAAATCTGACCAAATCTTGCGTCTCATCTTTAAATGGCCATAACTCCCAAATTAGACGCCCTAGCGCGAAAATAGGCCCAATTCGTGATCACTCCAAGCTGAACAAAATTTTTTGTCTGAACTTTAAATGGCCATAACTCCCAAACTAGACGACCTAGTGCGAAAATAAGCCCAATTCGTGATCACTCCAAATGGGAAAACATTTTTTGTCGCAACTTTAAACGGCCATAACTCCCAAACTAGACGACCTAGCGCGAAAATAAGCCTAATTCGTGATCACGCCAAACCGAACAAAATTTTTAATCTCAACTTTAAATGGCCATAACTCCCAAACTAGACGACCTAGTGCGAAAATAAGCCCAATTCGTGATCACTCCAAATGGGAAAAAATTTTTTGTCGCAACTTTAAATGGCCATAACTCCCAAACTAGACGACCTAGCGCGAAAATAGGCCCAATTCGTGATCACTCCAAATGGGAAAAAGTTTTTTGTCGCAACTTTGAACGGCCATAACTCCCAAACTAGACGACTTAGCGCCTAAATAAGCCTAATTCGTGATCACTCCAAACCGAACAAAATTTTTTGTCTCAACTTTAAATGGCCATAACTCCCAAACTAGACGACCTAGCGCGAAAATAGGCCCAATTCGTGATCACTCCAAATGGGAAAAAATTTTTTGTCGCAACTTTAAACGGCCATAACTCCCAAACTAGACGACTTAGCGCCTAAATAAGCCTAATTCGTGATCACTCCAAACCGAACAAAATTTTTTGTCTCAACTTTAAATGGCCATAACTCCCAAACTAGACGACCTAGCGCGAAAATAGGCCCAATTCGTGATCACTCCAAATGGGAAAAAATTTTTTGTATCAACTTTAAATGGCCATAACTCCCAAACTAGACGACCTAGCGCGAAAATAAGCCCAATTCGTGATCACTCCAAATCTGAGCAAATCTTTCGTCTCAACTTTAAATGGCCATAACTCCCAAACTAGACGCCCTAGCGCGAAAATAGGCCCAATTCGTGATCACTCCAAACTGAACAAAATTTTTTGTCTCAACTTTAAATGGCCATAACTCCCAAACTAGACGACCTAGAGTGAAAATAGGCCCAATTCGTGATCACTCCAAATCTGACAACATTTTTTGTATCAACTTTAAATGGCCATAACTCCCAAACTAGACGACCTAGCGCGAAAATAAGCCCAATTCGTGATCACTCCAAATGGGAAAAAATTCTTTGTGTCAACTTTAAATGGCCATAACTCCCAAACTAGACGACCTAGCGCGAAAATAGGCCCAATTCGTGATCACTCCAAATGGGAGAAAATTTTTTTGTATCAACTTTAAATGGCCATAACTCCCAAACTAGACGACCTAGCGCGAAAATAAGCCCAATTCGTGATCACTCCAAATCTGAGGAAATCTTGCGTCTCATCTTTAAATGGCCATAACTCCCAAATTAGACGCCCTAGCGCGAAAATAGGCCCAATTCGTGATCACTCCAAATGGGAAAAAATTTTTTGTGTCAACTTTAAATGGCCATAACTCCCAAACTAGACGACCTAGCGTGAAAATAGGTCCAATTCGTGATCACTCCAAATCTGACAAAAATTTTTGTATCAACTTTAAATGGCCATAACTCCCAAACTAGACGACCTAGTGCGAAAATAAGCCCAATTCGTGATCACTCCAAATCTGACAAAAATTTTTGTATCAACTTTAAATGGCCATAACTCCCAAACTAGACGACCTAGCGCGAAAATAAGCCCAATTCGTGATCACTCCAAATCTGATCAAATCTTGTGTCTCATCTTTAAATGGCCGTAACTCCCAAATTAGACGACATAGCGCGAAAATAGGCCCAATTCGTGATCACTCCAAATGGGAAAAAATTTTTTGTATCAACTTTAAATGGCCATAACTCCCAAACTAGACGACCTAGCGCGAAAATAAGCCCAATTCGTGATCACTCCAAATCTGAGCAAATCTTTCGTCTCATCTTTAAATGGCCATAACTCCCAAATTAGACGCCCTAGCGCGAAAATAGGCCCAATTCGTGATCACTCCAAGCTGAACAAAATTTTTTGTCTGAACTTTAAATGGCCATAACTCCCAAACTAGACGACTTAGCTCGAAAATAAAACTAATTCGTGATCACCGCAAATGGGACAAAATTTTTTGTCTCAACTTTAAATGGCCATAACTCCCAAACTAGACGACCTAGAGTGAAAATAGGCCCAATTCGTGATCACTCCAAATCTGACAACATTTTTTGTATCAACTTTAAATGGCAATAACTCCCAAACTAGACGACCTAGCGCGGAAATAAGCCCAATTCGTGATCACTCCAAATGGGAAAAAATTTTTTGTCTGAACTTTAAATGGCCATAACTCCCAAATTAGACGCCCTAGCGCGAAAATAGGCCCAATTCGTGATCACTCCAAATGGGAAAAAATTCTTTGTGTCAACTTCAAATGGCCATAACTCCCAAACTAGACGACCTAGTGCGAAAATAAGCCCAATTCGTGATCACTCCAAATGGGAAAAAATTTTTTGTCGCAACTTTAAACGGCCATAACTCCCAAACTAGACGACCTAGCGCGAAAATAAGCCTAATTCGTGATCACTCCAAACCGAACAAAATTTTTTGTATCAACTTCAAATGGCCATAACTCCCAAACTAGACGACTTAGCTCGAAAATAAGCCCAATTCGTGATCACTCCAAACCGAACAAAATTTTTTGTCTCAACTTTAAATGGCCATAACTCCCAAGCTAAGCGACCTAGCGCGAAAATAAGCCTAATTCGTGATCACTCCAAATCTGGCGAAATTTTTTGTCTCAACTTTAAATGGCCATAACTCCCAAACTAGACGACCTAGCGCAAAAATAAGCCTATTTCATGATTACTACAAATGTGGCAAAATTTTTTGTATCAACTTTAAATGGCCATTACTCCCAAACTAGACGATTTCGCGCGAAAATAAGCCTATTTCGTGATCACTCCAAATCTGGAAAAATGTTTTGTCTCAACTTTAAATGGCCATTACTCCCAAACTAGACGACTTAGCTCGAAAATAAGCCCAATTCGTGATCACTCCAAACCGAACAAAATTTTTTGTCTCAACTTTAAATGGTCATAACTCCCAAGCTAAGCGACCTAGCGCGAAAATAAACCTAATTCGTGATCACTCCAAATCTGGCGAAATTTTTTGTCTCAACTTTAAATGGCCATAACTCCCAAATTAGACGCCCTAGCGCGAAAATAGGCCCAATTCGTGATCACTCCAAATGGGAAAAAATTCTTTGTGTCAACTTCAAATGGCCATAACTCCCAAACTAGACGACCTAGCGCGAAAATAGGCCCAATTCGTGATCACTCCAAATGGGAAAAAATTTTTTGTATCAACTTTAAATGGCCATAACTCCCAAACTAGACGACCTAGCGCGAAAATAAGCCCAATTCGTGATCACTCCAAATCTGATCAAATCTTGCGTCTCATCTTTAAATGGCCATAACTCCCAAATTAGACGCCCTAGCGCGAAAATAGGCCCAATTCGTGATCACTCCAAGCTGAACAAAATTTTTTGTCTGAACTTTAAATGGCCATAACTCCCAAACTAGACGACCTAGTGCGAAAATAAGCCCAATTCGTGATCACTCCAAATGGGAAAACATTTTTTGTCGCAACTTTAAATGGCCATAACTCCCAAACTAGACGACCTAGCGCGAAAATAGGCCCAATTCGTGATCACTCCAAATGGGAAACAATTTTTTGTATCAACGTTAAATGGCCATAACTCTTAAACTAGACGACCTAGCGCGAAAATAAGCCCAATTCGTGATCACTCCAAATCTGAGCAAATCTTGCGTCTCATCTTTAAATGGCCATAACTCCCAAATTAGACGCCCTAGCGCGAAAATAGGCCCAATTCGTGATCACTCCAAATCTGACAACATTTTTTGTATCAACTTTAAATGGCCATAACTCCCAAACTAGACGACTTAGCGCCTAAATAAGCCTAATTCGTGATCACTCCAAACCGAACAAAATTTTTTGTCTCAACTTTAAATGGCCATAACTCCCAAACTAGACGACCTAGCGCGAAAATAGGCCCAATTCGTGATCACTCCAAATGGGAAAAAATTTTTTGTCGCAACTTTGAACGGCCATAACTCCCAAACTAGACGACCTAGCGCGAAAATAAGCCTAATTCGTGATCACTCCAAATCTGACAACATTTTTTGTATCAACTTTAAATGGCCATAACTCCCAAACTAGACGACTTAGCGCCTAAATAAGCCTAATTCGTGATCACTCCAAACCGAACAAAATTTTTTGTCTCAACTTTAAATGGCCATAACTCCCAAACTAGACGACCTAGCGCGAAAATAGGCCCAATTCGTGATCACTCCAAATGGGAAAAATTTTTTGTATCAACTTTAAATGGCCATAACTCCCAAACTAGACGACCTAGCGCGAAAATAAGCCCAATTCGTGATCACTCCAAATCTGACCAAATCTTGCGTCTCATCTTTAAATGGCCTAACTCCCAAACTAGACGACCTAGCGTGAAAATAGGTCCAATTCGTGATCACTCCAAATCTGACAAAAAATTTTGTATCAACTTTAAATGGCCATAACTCCCAAACTAGACGACCTAGTGCGAAAATAAGCCCAATTCGTGATCACTCCAAATCTGATAAAAATTTTTGTATCAACTTTAAATGGCCATAACTCCCAAACTAGACGACCTAGCGCGAAAATAAGCCCAATTCGTGATCACTCCAAATCTGATCAAATCTTGTGTCTCATCTTTAAATGGCCGTAACTCCCAAATTAGACGACATAGCGCGAAAATAGGCCCAATTCGTGATCACTCCAAATGGGAAAAAATTTTTTGTATCAACTTTAAATGGCCATAACTCCCAAACTAGACGACCTAGCGCGAAAATAACCCCAATTCGTGATCACTCCAAATCTGAGCAAATCTTGCGTCTCATCTTTAAATGGCCATAACTCCCAAATTAGACGCCCTAGCGCGAAAATAGGCCCAATTCGTGATCACTCCAAGCTGAACAAAATTTTTTGTCTGAACTTTGAACGGCCATAACTCCCAAACTAGACGACCTAGCGCGAAAATAAGCCTAATTCGTGATCACGCCAAACCGAACAAAATTTTTTATCTCAACTTTAAATGGCCATAACTCCCAAATTAGACGCCCTAGCGCGAAAATAGGCCCAATTCGTGATCACTCCAAATGGGAAAAAATTTTTTGTATCAACTTTAAATGGCCATAACTCCCAAACTAGACGACCTAGCGCGAAAATAAGCCCAATTCGTGATCACTCCAAATCTGACAAATCTTGTGTCTCAACTTTAAATGGCCATAACTCCCAAACTAGACGACCTAGCGCGAAAATAGGCCCAATTCGTGATCACTCCAAATGGGAAAAAATTTTTTGTATCAACTTTAAATGGCCATAACTCCCAAACTAGACGACCTAGCGCGAAAATAAGCCCAATTCGTGATCACTCCAAATCTGAACAAAATTTTTTGTCTCAACTTTAAATGGCCATAACTCCCAAATTAGACGCCCTAGCGCGAAAATAGGCCCAATTCGTGATCACTCCAAACTGAACAAAATTTTTTGTCTGAACTTTAAATGGCCATAACTCCCAAACTAGACGACTTAGCTCGAAAATAAAACTAATTCGTGATCACCGCAAATGGGACAAAATTTTTTGTCTCAACTTTAAATGGCCATAACTCCCAAACTAGACGACCTAGAGTGAAAATAGGCCCAATTCGTGATCACTCCAAATCTGACAACATTTTTTGTATCAACTTTAAATGGCCATAACTCCCAAACTAGACGACCTAGCGCGGAAATAAGCCCAATTCGTGATCACTCCAAATGGGAAAAAATTTTTTGTCTGAACTTTAAATGGCCGTAACTCCCAAATTAGACGCCCTAGCGCGAAAATAGGCCCAATTCGTGATCACTCTAAATGGGAAAAAATTCTTTGTGTCAACTTCAAATGGCCATAACTCCCAAACTAGACGACTTAGCTCGAAAATAAGCCCAATTCGTGATCACTCCAAACCGAACAAAATTTTTTGTCTCAACTTTAAATGGCCATAACTCCCAAGCTAAGCGACCTAGCGCGAAAATAAGCCTAACTCGTGATCACTCCAAATCTGGCGAAATTTTTTGTCTCAACTTTAAATGGCCATAACTCCCAAACTAGACGACTTAGCTCGAAAATAAAACTAATTCGTGATCACTCCAAATGGGAAAAAATTTTTTGTCGCAACTTTAAACGGCCATAACTCCCAAACTAGAAAATAACCCCAATTCGTGATCACTCCAAATCTGAGCAAATCTTGCGTCTCATCTTTAAATGGCCATAACTCCCAAATTAGACGCCCTAGCGCGAAAATAGGCCCAATTCGTGATCACTCCAAACTGAACAAAATTTTTTGTCTGAACTTTGAACGGCCATAACTCCCAAACTAGACGACCTAGCGCGAAAATAAGCCTAATTCGTGATCACGCCAAACCGAACAAAATTTTTTATCTCAACTTTAAATGGCCATAACTGCCAAATTAGACGCCCTAGCGCGAAAATAGGCCCAATTCGTGATCACTCCAAATGGGAAAAAAATTTTTGTCTGAACTTTAAATGGCCATAACTCCCAAACTAGACGACTTAGCTCGAAAATAAAACTAATTCGTGATCACCGCAAATGGGACAAAATTTTTTGTCTCAACTTTAAATGGCCATAACTCCCAAACTAGACGACCTAGAGTGAAAATAGGCCCAATTCGTGATCACTCCAAATCTGACAACATTTTTTGTATCAACTTTAAATGGCCATAACTCCCAAACTAGACGACCTAGCGCGGAAATAAGCCCAATTCGTGATCACTCCAAATGGGAAAAAATTTTTTGTCTGAACTTTAAATGGCCGTAACTCCCAAATTAGACGCCCTAGCGCGAAAATAGGCCCAATTCGTGATGGCGAAATTTTTTGTATCAACTTTAAATGGCCATAACTCCCAAACTAGACGACCTAGCGCGAAAATAAGCCCAATTCGTGATCACTCCAAATCTGAGCAAATCTTGCGTCTCATCTTTACATGGCCATAACTCCCAAATTAGACGCCCTAGCGCGAAAATAGGCCCAATTCGTGATCACTCCAAGCTGAACAAAATTTTTTGTCTGAACTTTAAATGGCCATAACTCCCAAACTAGACGACCTAGTGCGAAAATAAGCCCAATTCGTGATCACTCCAAATGGGAAAAAATTTTTGTCGCAACTTTCAATGGCCATAACTCCCAAACTAGACGACCTAGTGCGAAAATAAGCCCAATTCGTGATCACTCCAAATGGGAAAAAATTTTTTGTCGCAACTTTAAACGGCCATAACTCCCAAACTAGACGACCTAGCGCGAAAATAAGCCTAATTCGTGATCACTCCAAACCGAACAAAATTTTTTGTATCTACTTCAAATGGCCATAACTCCCAAACTAGACGACTTAGCTCGAAAATAAGCCCAATTCGTGATCACTCCAAACCGAACAAAATTTTTTGTCTCAACTTTAAATGGCCATAACTCCCAAGCTAAGCGACCTAGCGCGAAAATAAGCCTAATTCGTGATCACTCCAAATCTGGCGAAATTTTTTGTCTCAACTTTAAATGGCCATAACTCCCAAACTAGACGACCTAGCGCAAAAATAAGCCTATTTCATGATTACTACAATTGTGGCAAAATTTTTTGTATCAACTTTAAATGGCCATTACTCCCAAACTAGACGACTTCGCGCGAAAATAAGCCTATTTCGTGATCACTCCAAATCTGGCAAAATGTTTTGTCTCAACTTTAAATGGCCATTACTCCCAAACTAGACGACTTAGCTCGAAAATAAGCCCAATTCGTGATCACTCCAAACCGAACAAAATTTTTTGTCTCAACTTTAAATGGTCATAACTCCCAAGCTAAGCGACCTAGCGCGAAAATAAGCCTAATTCGTGATCACTCCAAATCTGGCGAAATTTTTTGTCTCAACTTTAAATGGCCATAACTCCCAAATTAGACGCCCTAGCGCGAAAATAGGCCCAATTCGTGATCACTCCAAATGGGAAAAAATTTTTTGTCGCAACTTTGAACGGCCATAACTCCCAAACTAGACGACCTAGCGCGAAAATAAGCCTAGTTCGTGATCACTCCAAACCGAACAAAATTTTTTGTCTCAACTTTAAATGGCCATAACTCCCAAACTAGACGACCTAGCGCGAAAATAGGCCCAATTCGTGATCACTCCAAATGGGAACAAAATTTTTTGTCTCAACTTTAAATGGCCATAACTCCCAAACTAGACGACCTAGCGCGAAAATAAGCCCAATTCGTGATCACTCCAAATGGGAAAAAATTTTTTGTCGCAACTTTGAACGGCCATAACTCCCAAACTAGACGACCTAGCGCGAAAATAAGCCTAGTTCGTGATCACTCCAAACCGAACTCCAAATGGGAAAAAATTTTTTGTCGCAACTTTAAATGGCCATAACTCCCAAACTAGACGACCTAGCGCGAAAATAGGCCCAATTCGTGATCACTCCAAATGGGAACAAAATTTTTTGTCTCAACTTTAAATGGCCATAACTCCCAAACTAGACGACCTAGCGCGAAAATAAGCCCAATTCGTGATCACTCCAAATCTGAGCAAATCTTGCGTCTCATCTTTAAATGGCCATAACTCCCAAATTAGACGCCCTAGCGCGAAAATAGGCCCAATTCGTGATCACTCCAAATGGGAAAAAATTCTTTGTGTCAACTTCAAATGGACATAACTCCCAAACTAGACGACCTAGCGCGAAAATAGGCCCAATTCGTGATCACTCCAAATGGGAAAAAATTTTTTGTATCAACTTTAAATGGCCATAACTCCCAAACTAGACGACCTAGCGCGAAAATAAGCCCAATTCGTGATCACTCCAAATCTGAGCAAATCTTGCGTCTCATCTTTAAATGGCCATAACTCCCAAATTAGACGCCCTAGCGCGAAAATAGGCCCAATTCGTGATCACTCCAAGCTGAACAAAATTTTTTGTCTGAACTTTAAATGGCCATAACTCCCAAACTAGACGACCTAGTGCGAAAATAAGCCCAATTCGTGATCACTCCAAATGGGAAAACATTTTTTGTCGCAACTTTAAACGGCCATAACTCCCAAACTAGACGACCTAGCGCGAAAATAAGCCTAATTCGTGATCACGCCAAACCGAACAAAATTTTTTATCTCAACTTTAAATGGCCATAACTCCCAAACTAGACGACCTAGTGCGAAAATAAGCCCAATTCGTGATCACTCCAAATGGGAAAAAATTTTTTGTCGCAACTTTTAATGGCCATAACTCCCAAACTAGACGACCTAGCGCGAAAATAGGCCCAATTCGTGATCACTCCAAATGGGAAAAAATTTTTTGTATCAACTTTAAATGGCCATAACTCCCAAACTAGACGACCTAGCGCGAAAATAAGCCCAATTCGTGATCACTCCAAATCTGAGCAAATCTTGCGTCTCATCTTTAAATGGCCATAACTCCCAAATTAGACGCCCTAGCGCGAAAATAGGCCCAATTCGTGATCACTCCAAATCTGACAACATTTTTTGTATCAACTTTAAATGGCCATAACTCCCAAACTAGACGACCTAGCGCGAAAATAGGCCCAATTCGTGATCACTCCAAATGGGAAAAAATTTTTTGTATCAACTTTAAATGGCCATAACTCCCAAATTAGACGCCCTAGCGCGAAAATAGGCCCAATTCGTGATCACTCCAAGCTGAACAAAATTTTTTGTCTGAACTTTAAATGGCCATAACTCCCAAACTAGACGACTTAGCGCGAAAATAAGCCTAATTCGTGATCACTCCAAACCGAACAAAATTTTTTGTCTCAACTTTAAATGGCCATAACTCCCAAACTAGACGACCTAGCGTGAAAATAGGTCCAATTCGTGATCACTCCAAATCTGACAAAAATTTTTGTATCAACTTTAAATGGCCATAACTCCCAAACTAGACGACCTAGTGCGAAAATAAGCCCAATTCGTGATCACTCCAAATGGGAAAAATTTTTTGTCGCAACTTTGAACGGCCATAACTCCCAAACTAGACGACCTAGCGCGAAAATAAGCCAAATTCGTGATCACGCCAAACCGAACAAAATTTTTTGTCTCAACTTTAAATGGCCATAACTCCCAAATTAGACGCCCTAGCGCGAAAATAGGCCCAATTCGTGATCACTCCAAATGGGAAAAAAATTTTTGTCTGAACTTTAAATGGCCATAACTCCCAAACTAGACGACTTAGCTCGAAAATAAAACTAATTCGTGATCACCGCAAATGGGACAAAATTTTTTGTCTCAACTTTAAATGGCCATAACTCCCAAACTAGACGACCTAGAGTGAAAATAGGCCCAATTCGTGATCACTCCAAAACTGACAACATTTTTTGTATCAACTTTAAATGGCCATAACTCCCAAACTAGACGACCTAGCGCGAAAATAGGCCCAATTCGTGATCACTCCAAATGGGAAAAAATTTTTTGTCTGAACTTTAAATGGCCATAACTCCCAAATTAGACGCCCTAGCGCGAAAATAGGCCCAATTCGTGATCACTCCAAATGGGAAAAAATTTTTTGTCTCAACTTTAAATGGCCATAACTCCCAAACTAGACGACCTAGCGCGAAAATAAGCCCAATTCGTGATCACTCCAAATGGGAAAAATTTTTTGTCGCAACTTTAAATGGCCATAACTCCCAAACTAGACGACCTAGCGCGAAAATAAGCCTAATTCGTGATCACTCCAAACCGAACAAAATTTTTTGTATCAACTTCAAATGGCCATAACTCCCAAACTAGACGACTTAGCTCGAAAATAAACCCAATTCGTGATCACTCCAAACCGAACAAAATTTTTTGTCTCAACTTTAAATGGCCATAACTCCCAAGCTAAGCGACCTAGCGCGAAAATAAGCCTAATTCGTGATCACTCCAAATCTGGCGAAATTTTTTGTCTCAACTTTAAATGGCCATAACTCCCAAACTAGACGACCTAGCGCAAAAATAAGCCTATTTCATGATTACTACAAATGTGGCAAAATTTTTTGTATCATCTTTAAATGGCCATTACTCCCAAACTAGACGACTTCGCGCGAAAATAAGCCTATTTCGTGATCACTCCAAATCTATAAAAAATGTTTTGTCTCAACTTTAAATGGCCATTACTCCCAAACTAGACGACTTAGCTCGAAAATAAGCCCAATTCGTGATCACTCCAAACCGAACAAAATTTTTTGTCTCAACTTTAAATGGCCATAACTCCCAAGCTAAGCGACCTAGCGCGAAAATAAGCCTAATTCGTGATCACTCCAAATCTGGCGAAATTTTTTGTCTCAACTTTAAATGGCCATAACTCCCAAATTAGACGCCCTAGCGCGAAAATAGGCCCAATTCGTGATCACTCCAAATGGGAAAAAATTCTTTGTGTCAACTTCAAATGGCCATAACTCCCAAACTAGACGACCTAGTGCGAAAATAAGCCCAATTCGTGATCACTCCAAATGGGAAAAAATTTTTGTCGCAACTTTAAACGGCCATAACTCCCAAACTAGACGACCTAGCGCGAAAATAAGCCTAATTCGTGATCACTCCAAACCGAACAAAATTTTTTTGTATCAACTTCAAATGGCCATAACTCCCAAACTAGACGACTTAGCTCGAAAATAAACCCAATTCGTGATCACTCCAAACCGAACAAAATTTTTTGTCTCAACTTTAAATGGCCATAACTCCCAAGCTAAGCGACCTAGCGCGAAAATAAGCCTAATTCGTGATCACTCCAAATCTGGCGAAATTTTTTGTCTCAACTTTAAATGGCCATAACTCCCAAACTAGACGACCTAGCGCAAAAATAAGCCTATTTCATGATTACTACAAATGTGGCAAAATTTTTTGTATCAACTTTAAATGGCCATTACTCCCAAACTAGACGACTTCGCGCGAAAATAAGCCTATTTCGTGATCACTCCAAATCTGGAAAAATGTTTTGTCTCAACTTTAAATGGCCATTACTCCCAAACTAGACGACTTAGCTCGAAAATAAGCCCAATTCGTGATCACTCCAAACCGAACAAAATTTTTTGTCTCAACTTTAAATGGTCATAACTCCCAAGCTAAGCGACCTAGCGCGAAAATAAGCCTAATTCGTGATCACTCCAAATCTGGCGAAATTTTTTGTCTCAACTTTAAATGGCCATAACTCCCAAATTAGACGCCCTAGCGCGAAAATAGGCCCAATTCGTGATCACTCCAAATGGGAAAAATTTTTTGTATCAACTTTAAATGGCCATAACTCCCAAACTAGACGACCTAGCGCGAAAATAAGCCCAATTCGTGATCACTCCAAATCTGATCAAATTTTGTGTCTCATCTTTAAATGGCCGTAACTCCCAAATTAGACGACCTAGCGCGAAAATAGGCCCAATTCGTGATCACTCCAAATGGGAAAAAATTTTTTGTATCAACTTTAAATGGCCATAACTCCCAAACTAGACGACCTAGCGCGAAAATAAGCCCAATTCGTGATCACTCCAAATCTGAGCAAATCTTGCGTCTCATCTTTAAATGGCCATAACTCCCAAATTAGACGCCCTAGCGCGAAAATAGGCCCATTTCGTGATCACTCCAAACTGAACAAAATTTTTTGTCTGAACTTTAAATGGCCATAACTCCCAAACTAGACGACCTAGCGCGAAAATAAGCCCAATTCGTGATCACTCCAAATGGGAAAAAATTTTTTGTCGCAACTTTGAACGGCCATAACTCCCAAACAAGACGACCTAGCGCGAAAATAAAACTAATTCGTGATCACCGCAAATGGGACAAAATTTTTTGTCTCAACTTTAAATGGCCATAACTCCCAAACTAGACGACCTAGAGTGAAAATAGGCCCAATTCGTGATCACTCCAAATCTGACAACATTTTTTGTATCAACTTTAAATGGCAATAACTCCCAAACTAGACGACCTAGCGCGAAAATAAGCCTAATTCGTGATCACTCCAAATCTGGCGAAATTTTTTGTCTCAACTTTAAATGGCCATAACTCCCAAATTAGACGCCCTAGCGCGAAAATAGGCCCAATTCGTGATCACTCCAAATGGGAAAAAATTCTTTGTGTCAACTTCAAATGGCCATAACTCCCAAACTAGACGACCTAGCGCGAAAATAGGCCCAATTCGTGATCACTCCAAATGGGAAAAAATTTTTTGTATCAACTTTAAATGGCCATAACTCCCAAACTAGACGACCTAGCGCGAAAATAAGCCCAATTCGTGATCACTCCAAATCTGAGCAAATCTTGCGTCTCATCTTTAAATGGCCATAACTCCCAAATTAGACGCCCTAGCGCGAAAATAGGCCCAATTCGTGATCACTCCAAATAGGAAAAAAATTTTTGTCTGAACTTTAAATGGCCATAACTCCCAAACTAGACGACTTAGCTCGAAAATAAAACTAATTCGTGATCACCGCAAATGGGACAAAATTTTTTGTCTCAACTTTAAATGGCCATAACTCCCAAACTAGACGACCTAGAGTGAAAATAGGCCCAATTCGTGATCACTCCAAATCTGACAACATTTTTTGTATCAACTTTAAATGGCAATAACTCCCAAACTAGACGACCTAGCGCGAAAATAAGCCTAATTCGTGATCACTCCAAATCTGGCGAAATTTTTTGTCTCAACTTTAAATGGCCATTACTCCCAAATTAGACGCCCTAGCGCGAAAATAGGCCCAATTCGTGATCACTCCAAATGGGAAAAAATTCTTTGTGTCAACTTCAAATGGCCATAACTCCCAAACTAGACGACCTAGCGCGAAAATAGGCCCAATTCGTGATCACTCCAAATGGGAAAAAATTTTTTGTATCAACTTTAAATGGCCATAACTCCCAAACTAGACGACCTAGCGCGAAAATAAGCCCAATTCGTGATCACTCCAAATCTGAGCAAATCTTGCGTCTCATCTTTAAATGGCCATAACTCCCAAATTAGACGCCCTAGCGCGAAAATAGGCCCAATTCGTGATCACTCCAAATGGGAAAAAATTCTTTGTGTCAACTTCAAATGGCCATAACTCCCAAACTAGACGACCTAGTGCGAAAATAGGCCCAATTCGTGATCACTCCAAATGGGAAAAAATTTTTTGTATCAACTTTAAATGGCCATAACTCCCAAACTAGACGACCTAGCGCGAAAATAAGCCCAATTCGTGATCACTCCAAATCTGAGCAAATCTTGCGTCTCATCTTTAAATGGCCATAACTCCCAAATTAGACGCCCTAGCGCGAAAATAGGCCCAATTCGTGATCACTCCAAGCTGAACAAAATTTTTTGTCTGAACTTTAAATGGCCATAACTCCCAAACTAGACGACCTAGTGCGAAAATAAGCCCAATTCGTGATCACTCCAAATGGGAAAAAATTTTTTGTCGCAACTTTAAATGGCCATAACTCCCAAACTAGACGACCTAGCGCGAAAATAGGCCCAATTCGTGATCACTCCAAATGGGAAAAAGTTTTTTGTATCAACGTTAAATGGCCATAACTCCCAAACTAGACGACCTAGCGCGAAAATAAGCCCAATTCGTGATCACTCCAAATCTGAGCAAATCTTGCGTCTCATCTTTAAATGGCCATAACTCCCAAATTAGACGCCCTAGCGCGAAAATAGGCCCAATTCGTGATCACTCCAAATCTGACAACATTTTTTGTATCAACTTTAAATGGCCATAACTCCCAAACTAGACGACTTAGCGCCTAAATAAGCCTAATTCGTGATCACTCCAAACCGAACAAAATTTTTTGTCTCAACTTTAAATGGCCATAACTCCCAAACTAGACGACCTAGCGCGAAAATAGGCCCAATTCGTGATCACTCCAAATGGGAAAAAATTTTTTGTCGCAACTTTGAACGGCCATAACTCCCAAACTAGACGACTTAGCGCCTAAGTAAGCCTAATTCGTGATCACTCCAAACCGAACAAAATTTTTTGTCTCAACTTTAAATGGCCATAACTCCCAAACTAGACGACCTAGCGCGAAAATAGGCCCAATTCGTGATCACTCCAAATGGGAAAAAATTTTTTGTATCAACTTTAAATGGCCATAACTCCCAATCTAGACGACCTAGCGCGAAAATAAGCCCAATTCGTGATCACTCCAAATCTGAGCAAATCTTGCGTCTCATCTTTAAATGGCCATAACTCCCAAATTAGACGCCCTAGCGCGAAAATAGGTCCAATTCGTGATCACTCCAAGCTGAACAAAATTTTTTGTCTGAACTTTAAATGGCCATAACTCCCAAACTAGACGACTTAGCGCGAAAATAAGCCTAATTCGTGATCACTCCAAACCGAACAAAATTTTTTGTCTCAACTTTAAATGGCCATAACTCCCAAACTAGACGACCTAGCGTGAAAATAGGTCCAATTCGTGATCACTCCAAATCTGACAAAAAATTTTGTATCAACCTTAAATGGCCATAACTCCCAAACTAGACGACCTAGTGCGAAAATAAGCCCAATTCGTGATCACTCCAAATCTGATAAAAATTTTTGTATCAACTTTAAATGGCCATAACTCCCAAACTAGACGACCTAGCGCGAAAATAAGCCTAATTCGTGATCACTCCAAATCTGGCGAAATTTTTTGTCTCAACTTTAAATGGCCATAACTCCCAAACTAGACGACTTAGCGCCTAAATAAGCCTAATTCGTGATCACTCCAAACCGAACAAAATTTTTTGTCTCAACTTTAAATGGCCATAACTCCCAAACTAGACGACCTAGCGCGAAAATAGGCCCAATTCGTGATCACTCCAAATGGGAAAAAATTTTTTGTATCAACTTTAAATGGCCATAACTCCCAAACTAGACGACCTAGCGCGAAAATAAGCCCAATTCGTGATCAATCCAAATCTGAGCAAATCTTGCGTCTCATCTTTAAATGGCCATAACTCCCAAATTAGACGCCCTAGCGCGAAAATAGGCCCAATTCGTGATCACTCCAAGCTGAACAACATTTTTTGTCTGAACTTTAAATGGCCATAACTCCCAAACTAGACGACTTAGCGCGAAAATAAGCCTAATTCGTGATCACTCCAAACCGAACAAAATTTTTTGTCTCAACTTTAAATGGCCATAACTCCCAAACTAGACGACTTAGCGTGAAAATAGGTCCAATTCGTGATCACTCCAAATCTGACAAAAAATTTTGTATCAACTTTAAATGGCCATAACTCCCAAACTAGACGACCTAGTGCGAAAATAAGCCCAATTCGTGATCACTCCAAATCTGATAAAAATTTTTGTATCAACTTTAAATGGCCATAACTCCCAAACTAGACGACCTAGCGCGAAAATAAGCCTAATTCGTGATCACTCCAAATCTGGCGAAATTTTTTGTCTCAACTTTAAATGGCCATAACTCCCAAATTAGACGCCCTAGCGCGAAAATAGGCCCAATTCGTGATCACTCCAAATGGGAAAAAATTCTTTGTGTCAACTTCAAATGGCCATAACTCCCAAACTAGACGACCTAGCGCGAAAATAAGCCCAATTCGTGATCACTCCAAATCTGACCAAATCTTGCGTCTCATCTTTAAATGGCCATAACTCCCAAATTAGACGCCCTAGCGCGAAAATAGGCCCAATTCGTGATCACTCCAAGCTGAACAAAATTTTTTGTCTGAACTTTAAATGGCCATAACTCCCAAACTAGACGACCTAGTGCGAAAATAAGCCCAATTCGTGATCACTCCAAATGGGAAAACATTTTTTGTCGCAACTTTAAACGGCCATAACTCCCAAACTAGACGACCTAGCGCGAAAATAAGCCTAATTCGTGATCACGCCAAACCGAACAAAATTTTTAATCTCAACTTTAAATGGCCATAACTCCCAAACTAGACGACCTAGTGCGAAAATAAGCCCAATTCGTGATCACTCCAAATGGGAAAAAATTTTTTGTCGCAACTTTAAATGGCCATAACTCCCAAACTAGACGACCTAGCGCGAAAATAGGCCCAATTCGTGATCACTCCAAATGGGAAAAAGTTTTTTGTATCAACGTTAAATGGCCATAACTCCCAAACTAGACGACCTAGCGCGAAAATAAGCCCAATTCGTGATCACTCCAAATCTGAGCAAATCTTGCGTCTCATCTTTAAATGGCCATAACTCCCAAATTAGACGCCCTAGCGCGAAAATAGGCCCAATTCGTGATCACTCCAAATCTGACAACATTTTTTGTATCAACTTTAAATGGCCATAACTCCCAAACTAGACGACTTAGCGCCTAAATAAGCCTAATTCGTGATCACTCCAAACCGAACAAAATTTTTTGTCTCAACTTTAAATGGCCATAACTCCCAAACTAGACGACCTAGCGCGAAAATAGGCCCAATTCGTGATCACTCCAAATGGGAAAAAATTTTTTGTCGCAACTTTGAACGGCCATAACTCCCAAACTAGACGACTTAGCGCCTAAATAAGCCTAATTCGTGATCACTCCAAACCGAACAAAATTTTTTGTCTCAACTTTAAATGGCCATAACTCCCAAACTAGACGACCTAGCGCGAAAATAGGCCCAATTCGTGATCACTCCAAATGGGAAAAAATTTTTTGTATCAACTTTAAATGGCCATAACTCCCAAACTAGACGACCTAGCGCGAAAATAAGCCCAATTCGTGATCACTCCAAATCTGAGCAAATCTTGCGTCTCATCTTTAAATGGCCATAACTCCCAAATTAGACGCCCTAGCGCGAAAATAGGCCCATTTCGTGATCACTCCAAGCTGAACAAAATTTTTTGTCTGAACTTTAAATGGCCATAACTCCCAAACTAGACGACCTAGAGTGAAAATAGGCCCAATTCGTGATCACTCCAAATCTGACAACATTTTTTGTATCAACTTTAAATGGCAATAACTCCCAAACTAGACGACCTAGCGCGAAAATAAGCCTAATTCGTGATCACTCCAAATGGGAAAAAATTCTTTGTGTCAACTTCAAATGGCCATAACTCCCAAACTAGACGACCTAGCGCGAAAATAGGCCCAATTCGTGATCACTCCAAATGGGAGAAAATTTTTTGTATCAACTTTAAATGGCCATAACTCCCAAACTAGACGACCTAGCGCGAAAATAAGCCCAATTCGTGATCACTCCAAATCTGAGGAAATCTTGCGTCTCATCTTTAAATGGCCATAACTCCCAAATTAGACGCCCTAGCGCGAAAATAGGCCCAATTCGTGATCACTCCAAATGGGAAAAAATTCTTTGTGTCAACTTCAAATGGCCATAACTCCCAAACTAGACGACCTAGCGTGAAAATAGGTCCAATTCGTGATCACTCCAAATCTGACAAAAAATTTTGTATCAACTTTAAATGGCCATAACTCCCAAACTAGACGACCTAGTGCGAAAATAAGCCCAATTCGTGATCACTCCAAATCTGATAAAAATTTTTGTATCAACTTTAAATGGCCATAACTCCCAAACTAGACGACCTAGCGCGAAAATAAGCCCAATTCGTGATCACTCCAAATCTGATCAAATCTTGTGTCTCATCTTTAAATGGCCGTAACTCCCAAATTAGACGACATAGCGCGAAAATAGGCCCAATTCGTGATCACTCCAAATGGGAAAAAATTTTTTGTATCAACTTTAAATGGCCATAACTCCCAAACTAGACGACCTAGCGCGAAAATAAGCCCAATTCGTGATCACTCCAAATCTGAGCAAATCTTGCGTCTCATCTTTAAATGGCCATAACTCCCAAATTAGACGCCCTAGCGCGAAAATAGGCCCAATTCGTGATCACTCCAAGCTGAACAAAATTTTTTGTCTGAACTTTAAATGGCCATAACTCCCAAACTAGACGACTTAGCTCGAAAATAAAACTAATTCGTGATCACCGCAAATGGGACAAAATTTTTTGTCTCAACTTTAAATGGCCATAACTCCCAAACTAGACGACCTAGAGTGAAAATAGGCCCAATTCGTGATCACTCCAAATCTGACAACATTTTTTGTATCAACTTTAAATGGCAATAACTCCCAAACTAGACGACCTAGCGCGGAAATAAGCCCAATTCGTGATCACTCCAAATGGGAAAAAATTTTTTGTCTGAACTTTAAATGGCCATAACTCCCAAATTAGACGCCCTAGCGCGAAAATAGGCCCAATTCGTGATCACTCCAAATGGGAAAAAATTCTTTGTGTCAACTTCAAATGGCCATAACTCCCAAACTAGACGACCTAGTGCGAAAATAAGCCCAATTCGTGATCACTCCAAATGGGAAAAAATTTTTTGTCGCAACTTTAAACGGCCATAACTCCCAAACTAGACGACCTAGCGCGAAAATAAGCCTAATTCGTGATCACTCCAAACCGAACAAAATTTTTTGTATCAACTTCAAATGGCCATAACTCCCAAACTAGACGACTTAGCTCGAAAATAAGCCCAATTCGTGATCACTCCAAACCGAACAAAATTTTTTGTCTCAACTTTAAATGGCCATAACTCCCAAGCTAAGCGACCTAGCGCGAAAATAAGCCTAATTCGTGATCACTCCAAATCTGGCGAAATTTTTTGTCTCAACTTTAAATGGCCATAACTCCCAAACTAGACGACCTAGCGCAAAAATAAGCCTATTTCATGATTACTACAAATGTGGCAAAATTTTTTGTATCAACTTTAAATGGCCATTACTCCCAAACTAGACGATTTCGCGCGAAAATAAGCCTATTTCGTGATCACTCCAAATCTGGAAAAATGTTTTGTCTCAACTTTAAATGGCCATTACTCCCAAACTAGACGACTTAGCTCGAAAATAAGCCCAATTCGTGATCACTCCAAACCGAACAAAATTTTTTGTCTCAACTTTAAATGGTCATAACTCCCAAGCTAAGCGACCTAGCGCGAAAATAAACCTAATTCGTGATCACTCCAAATCTGGCGAAATTTTTTGTCTCAACTTTAAATGGCCATAACTCCCAAATTAGACGCCCTAGCGCGAAAATAGGCCCAATTCGTGATCACTCCAAATGGGAAAAAATTCTTTGTGTCAACTTCAAATGGCCATAACTCCCAAACTAGACGACCTAGCGCGAAAATAGGCCCAATTCGTGATCACTCCAAATGGGAAAAAATTTTTTGTATCAACTTTAAATGGCCATAACTCCCAAACTAGACGACCTAGCGCGAAAATAAGCCCAATTCGTGATCACTCCAAATCTGATCAAATCTTGCGTCTCATCTTTAAATGGCCATAACTCCCAAATTAGACGCCCTAGCGCGAAAATAGGCCCAATTCGTGATCACTCCAAGCTGAACAAAATTTTTTGTCTGAACTTTAAATGGCCATAACTCCCAAACTAGACGACCTAGTGCGAAAATAAGCCCAATTCGTGATCACTCCAAATGGGAAAACATTTTTTGTCGCAACTTTAAATGGCCATAACTCCCAAACTAGACGACCTAGCGCGAAAATAGGCCCAATTCGTGATCACTCCAAATGGGAAACAATTTTTTGTATCAACGTTAAATGGCCATAACTCTTAAACTAGACGACCTAGCGCGAAAATAAGCCCAATTCGTGATCACTCCAAATCTGAGCAAATCTTGCGTCTCATCTTTAAATGGCCATAACTCCCAAATTAGACGCCCTAGCGCGAAAATAGGCCCAATTCGTGATCACTCCAAATCTGACAACATTTTTTGTATCAACTTTAAATGGCCATAACTCCCAAACTAGACGACTTAGCGCCTAAATAAGCCTAATTCGTGATCACTCCAAACCGAACAAAATTTTTTGTCTCAACTTTAAATGGCCATAACTCCCAAACTAGACGACCTAGCGCGAAAATAGGCCCAATTCGTGATCACTGCAAATGGGAAAAAATTTTTTGTCGCAACTTTGAACGGCCATAACTCCCAAACTAGACGACCTAGCGCGAAAATAAGCCTAATTCGTGATCACTCCAAATCTGACAACATTTTTTGTATCAACTTTAAATGGCCATAACTCCCAAACTAGACGACTTAGCGCCTAAATAAGCCTAATTCGTGATCACTCCAAACCGAACAAAATTTTTTGTCTCAACTTTAAATGGCCATAACTCCCAAACTAGACGACCTAGCGCGAAAATAGGCCCAATTCGTGATCACTCCAAATGGGAAAAAATTTTTTGTATCAACTTTAAATGGCCATAACTCCCAAACTAGACGACCTAGCGCGAAAATAAGCCCAATTCGTGATCACTCCAAATCTGACCAAATCTTGCGTCTCATCTTTAAATGGCCTAACTCCCAAACTAGACGACCTAGCGTGAAAATAGGTCCAATTCGTGATCACTCCAAATCTGACAAAAAATTTTGTATCAACTTTAAATGGCCATAACTCCCAAACTAGACGACCTAGTGCGAAAATAAGCCCAATTCGTGATCACTCCAAATCTGATAAAAATTTTTGTATCAACTTTAAATGGCCATAACTCCCAAACTAGACGACCTAGCGCGAAAATAAGCCCAATTCGTGATCACTCCAAATCTGATCAAATCTTGTGTCTCATCTTTAAATGGCCGTAACTCCCAAATTAGACGACATAGCGCGAAAATAGGCCCAATTCGTGATCACTCCAAATGGGAAAAAATTTTTTGTATCAACTTTAAATGGCCATAACTCCCAAACTAGACGACCTAGCGCGAAAATAACCCCAATTCGTGATCACTCCAAATCTGAGCAAATCTTGCGTCTCATCTTTACATGGCCATAACTCCCAAATTAGACGCCCTAGCGCGAAAATAGGCCCAATTCGTGATCACTCCAAGCTGAACAAAATTTTTTGTCTGAACTTTGAACGGCCATAACTCCCAAACTAGACGACCTAGCGCGAAAATAAGCCTAATTCGTGATCACGCCAAACCGAACAAAATTTTTTATCTCAACTTTAAATGGCCATAACTCCCAAATTAGACGCCCTAGCGCGAAAATAGGCCCAATTCGTGATCACTCCAAATAGGAAAAAAATTTTTGTCTGAACTTTAAATGGCCATAACTCCCAAACTAGACGACTTAGCTCGAAAATAAAACTAATTCGTGATCACCGCAAATGGGACAAAATTTTTTGTCTCAACTTTAAATGGCCATAACTCCCAAACTAGACGACCTAGAGTGAAAATAGGCCCAATTCGTGATCACTCCAAATCTGACAACATTTTTTGTATCAACTTTAAATGGCCATAACTCCCAAACTAGACGACCTAGCGCGGAAATAAGCCCAATTCGTGATCACTCCAAATGGGAAAAAATTTTTTGTCTGAACTTTAAATGGCCGTAACTCCCAAATTAGACGCCCTAGCGCGAAAATAGGCCCAATTCGTGATCACTCTAAATGGGAAAAAATTCTTTGTGTCAACTTCAAATGGCCATAACTCCCAAACTAGACGACTTAGCTCGAAAATAAGCCCAATTCGTGATCACTCCAAACCGAACAAAATTTTTTGTCTCAACTTTAAATGGCCATAACTCCCAAGCTAAGCGACCTAGCGCGAAAATAAGCCTAACTCGTGATCACTCCAAATCTGGCGAAATTTTTTGTCTCAACTTTAAATGGCCATAACTCCCAAACTAGACGACTTAGCTCGAAAATAAAACTAATTCGTGATCACTCCAAATGGGAAAAAATTTTTTGTCGCAACTTTAAACGGCCATAACTCCCAAACTAGAAAATAACCCCAATTCGTGATCACTCCAAATCTGAGCAAATCTTGCGTCTCATCTTTACATGGCCATAACTCCCAAATTAGACGCCCTAGCGCGAAAATAGGCCCAATTCGTGATCACTCCAAGCTGAACAAAATTTTTTGTCTGAACTTTGAACGGCCATAACTCCCAAACTAGACGACCTAGCGCGAAAATAAGCCTAATTCGTGATCACGCCAAACCGAACAAAATTTTTTATCTCAACTTTAAATGGCCATAACTGCCAAATTAGACGCCCTAGCGCGAAAATAGGCCCAATTCGTGATCACTCCAAATGGGAAAAAAATTTTTGTCTGAACTTTAAATGGCCATAACTCCCAAACTAGACGACTTAGCTCGAAAATAAAACTAATTCGTGATCACCGCAAATGGGACAAAATTTTTTGTCTCAACTTTAAATGGCCATAACTCCCAAACTAGACGACCTAGAGTGAAAATAGGCCCAATTCGTGATCACTCCAAATCTGACAACATTTTTTGTATCAACTTTAAATGGCCATAACTCCCAAACTAGACGACCTAGCGCGGAAATAAGCCCAATTCGTGATCACTCCAAATGGGAAAAAATTTTTTGTCTGAACTTTAAATGGCCGTAACTCCCAAATTAGACGCCCTAGCGCGAAAATAGGCCCAATTCGTGATGGCGAAATTTTTTGTATCAACTTTAAATGGCCATAACTCCCAAACTAGACGACCTAGCGCGAAAATAAGCCCAATTCGTGATCACTCCAAATCTGAGCAAATCTTGCGTCTCATCTTTACATGGCCATAACTCCCAAATTAGACGCCCTAGCGCGAAAATAGGCCCAATTCGTGATCACTCCAAGCTGAACAAAATTTTTTGTCTGAACTTTAAATGGCCATAACTCCCAAACTAGACGACCTAGTGCGAAAATAAGCCCAATTCGTGATCACTCCAAATGGGAAAAAATTTTTTGTCGCAACTTTCAATGGCCATAACTCCCAAACTAGACGACCTAGTGCGAAAATAAGCCCAATTCGTGATCACTCCAAATGGGAAAAAATTTTTTGTCGCAACTTTAAACGGCCATAACTCCCAAACTAGACGACCTAGCGCGAAAATAAGCCTAATTCGTGATCACTCCAAACCGAACAAAATTTTTTGTATCTACTTCAAATGGCCATAACTCCCAAACTAGACGACTTAGCTCGAAAATAAGCCCAATTCGTGATCACTCCAAACCGAACAAAATTTTTTGTCTCAACTTTAAATGGCCATAACTCCCAAGCTAAGCGACCTAGCGCGAAAATAAGCCTAATTCGTGATCACTCCAAATCTGGCGAAATTTTTTGTCTCAACTTTAAATGGCCATAACTCCCAAACTAGACGACCTAGCGCAAAAATAAGCCTATTTCATGATTACTACAATTGTGGCAAAATTTTTTGTATCAACTTTAAATGGCCATTACTCCCAAACTAGACGACTTCGCGCGAAAATAAGCCTATTTCGTGATCACTCCAAATCTGGCAAAATGTTTTGTCTCAACTTTAAATGGCCATTACTCCCAAACTAGACGACTTAGCTCGAAAATAAGCCCAATTCGTGATCACTCCAAACCGAACAAAATTTTTTGTCTCAACTTTAAATGGTCATAACTCCCAAGCTAAGCGACCTAGCGCGAAAATAAGCCTAATTCGTGATCACTCCAAATCTGGCGAAATTTTTTGTCTCAACTTTAAATGGCCATAACTCCCAAATTAGACGCCCTAGCGCGAAAATAGGCCCAATTCGTGATCACTCCAAATGGGAAAAAATTTTTTGTCGCAACTTTGAACGGCCATAACTCCCAAACTAGACGACCTAGCGCGAAAATAAGCCTAGTTCGTGATCACTCCAAACCGAACAAAATTTTTTGTCTCAACTTTAAATGGCCATAACTCCCAAACTAGACGACCTAGCGCGAAAATAGGCCCAATTCGTGATCACTCCAAATGGGAACAAAATTTTTTGTCTCAACTTTAAATGGCCATAACTCCCAAACTAGACGACCTAGCGCGAAAATAAGCCCAATTCGTGATCACTCCAAATGGGAAAAAATTTTTTGTCGCAACTTTGAACGGCCATAACTCCCAAACTAGACGACCTAGCGCGAAAATAAGCCTAGTTCGTGATCACTCCAAACCGAACTCCAAATGGGAAAAAATTTTTTGTCGCAACTTTAAATGGCCATAACTCCCAAACTAGACGACCTAGCGCGAAAATAGGCCCAATTCGTGATCACTCCAAATGGGAACAAAATTTTTTGTCTCAACTTTAAATGGCCATAACTCCCAAACTAGACGACCTAGCGCGAAAATAAGCCCAATTCGTGATCACTCCAAATCTGAGCAAATCTTGCGTCTCATCTTTAAATGGCCATAACTCCCAAATTAGACGCCCTAGCGCGAAAATAGGCCCAATTCGTGATCACTCCAAATCTGACAACATTTTTTGTATCAACTTTAAATGGCCATAACTCCCAAATTAGACGCCCTAGCGCGAAAATAGGCCCAATTCGTGATCACTCCAAGCTGAACAAAATTTTTTGTCTGAACTTTAAATGGCCATAACTCCCAAACTAGACGACTTAGCGCGAAAATAAGCCTAATTCGTGATCACTCCAAACCGAACAAAATTTTTTGTCTCAACTTTAAATGGCCATAACTCCCAAACTAGACGACCTAGCGTGAAAATAGGTCCAATTCGTGATCACTCCAAATCTGACAAAAAATTTTGTATCAACTTTAAATGGCCATAACTCCCAAACTAGACGACCTAGTGCGAAAATAAGCCCAATTCGTGATCACTCCAAATCTGATAAAAATTTTTGTATCAACTTTAAATGGCCATAACTCCCAAACTAGACGACCTAGCGCGAAAATAAGCCCAATTCGTGATCACTCCAAATCTGATCAAATCTTGTGTCTCATCTTTAAATGGCCGTAACTCCCAAATTAGACGCCCTAGCGCGAAAATAAGCCTAATTCGTGATCACTCCAAACCGAACAAAATTTTTTGTCTCAACTTTAAATGGCCATAACTCCCAAACTAGACGACCTAGCGTGAAAATAGGTCCAATTCGTGATCACTCCAAATCTGACAAAAAATTTTGTATCAACTTTAAATGGCCATAACTCCCAAACTAGACGACCTAGTGCGAAAATAAGCCCAATTCGTGATCACTCCAAATCTGATAAAAATTTTTGTATCAACTTTAAATGGCCATAACTCCCAAACTAGACGACCTAGCGCGAAAATAAGCCCAATTCGTGATCACTCCAAATCTGAGCAAATCTTGCGTCCCATCTTTAAATGGCCATAACTCCCAAATTAGACGCCCTAGCGCGAAAATAGGCCCAATTCGTGATCACTCCAAGCTGAACAAAACTTTTTGTCTGAACTTTAAATGGCCATAACTCCCAAACTAGACGACCTAGTGCGAAAATAAGCCCAATTCGTGATCACTCCAAATGGGAAAAAATTTTTTGTCGCAACTTTAAACGGCCATAACTCCCAAACTTGACGACCTAGCGCGAAAATAAGCCTAATTCATGAACACGCCAAACCGAACAAAATTTTTTATCTCAACTTTAAATGGCCATAACTCCCAAATTAGACGCCCTAGCGCGAAAATAGGCCCAATTCGTGATCACTCCAAATGGGAAAAAATTTTTTGTATCAACTTTAAATGGCCATAACTCCCAAACTAGACGACCTAGCGCGAAAATAAGCCCAATTCGTGATCACTCCAAATCTGAGCAAATCTTGCGTCTCATCTTTAAATGGCCATAACTCCCAAATTAGACGCCCTAGCGCGAAAATAGGCCCAATTCGTGATCACGCCAAACCGAATAAAATTTTTTATCTCAACTTTAAATGGCCATAACTCCCAAACTAAACTTTAAACGGCCATGACTCCCAAACTAGACGACCTAGCGCGAAAATAAGCCTAATTCGTGATCACGCCAAACCGAATAAAATTTTTTATCTCAACTTTAAATGGCCATAACTCCCAAACTAGACGACCTAGTGCGAAAATAAGCCCAATTCGTGATCACTCCAAATGGGAAAAAATTTTTTGTCGCAACTTTAAATGGCCATAACTCCCAAACTAGACGACCTAGCGCGAAAATAGGCCCAATTCGTGATCACTCCAAATGGGAAAAAATTTTTTGTATCAACTTTAAATGGCCATAACTCCCAAACTAGACGACCTAGCGCGAAAATAAGCCCAATTCGTGATCACTCCAAATCTGAGCAAATCTTACGTCTCATCTTTAAATGGCCATAACTTCCAAATTAGACGCCCTAGCGCGAAAATAGGCCCAATTCGTGATCACTCCAAGCTGAACAAAATTTTTTGTCTGAACTTTAAATGGCCATAACTCCCAAACTAGACGACCTAGTGCGAAAATAAGCCCAATTCGTGATCACTCCAAATGGGAAAAAATTTTTTGTCGCAACTTTGAACGGCCATAACTCCCAAACTAGACGACCTAGCGCGAAAATAAGCCTAATTCGTGATCACTCCAAATCTGACATTTTTTGTATCAACTTTAAATGGCCATAACTCCCAAACTAGACGACTTAGCGCCTAAATAAGCCTAATTCGTGATCACTCCAAACCGAACAAAATTTTTTGTCTCAACTTTAAATGGCCATAACTCCCAAACTAGACGACCTAGCGCGAAAATAGGCCCAATTCGTGATCACTCCAAATGGGAAAAAATTTTTTGTCTGAACTTTAAATGGCCATAGCTCCCAAACTAGACGACTTAGCTCGAAAATAAAACTAATTCGTGATCACCGCAAATGGGACAAAATTTTTTGTCTCAACTTTAAATGGCCATAACTCCCAAACTAGACGACCTAGAGTGAAAATAGGCCCAATTCGTGATCACTCCAATTCTGACAACATTTTTTGTATCAACTTTAAATGGCCATAACTCCCAAACTAGACGACCTAGTGCGAAAATAAGCCCAATTCGTGATCACTCCAAATGGGAAAAAATTTTTTGTCGCAACTTTGAACGGCCATAACTCCCAAACTAGACGACCTAGCGCGAAAATAAGCCTAATTCGTGATCACTCCAAATCTGACAACATTTTTTGTATCAACTTTAAATGGCCATAACTCCCAAACTAGACGACTTAGCGCCTAAATAAGCCTAATTCGTGATCACTCCAAACCGAACAAAATTTTTTGTCTCAACTTTAAATGGCCATAACTCCCAAACTAGACGACCTAGCGCGAAAATAGGCCCAATTCGTGATCACTCCAAATGGGAAAAAATTTTTTGTATCAACTTTAAATGGCCATAACTCCCAAACTAGACGACCTAGCGCGAAAATAAGCCCAATTCGTGATCACTCCAAATCTGACCAAATCTTGCGTCTCATCTTTAAATGGCCATAACTCCCAAATTAGACGCCCTAGCGCGAAAATAGGCCCAATTCGTGATCACTCCAAGCTGAACAAAATTTTTTGTCTGAACTTTAAATGGCCATAACTCCCAAACTAGACGACCTAGTGCGAAAATAAGCCCAATTCGTGATCACTCCAAATGGGAAAAAATTTTTTGTCGCAACTTTAAATGGCCATAACTCCCAAACTAGACGACCTAGTGCGAAAATAAGCCCAATTCGTGATCACTCCAAATGGGAAAACATTTTTTGTCGCAACTTTAAACGGCCATAACTCCCAAACTAGACGACCTAGCGCGAAAATAAGCCTAATTCGTGATCACGCCAAACCGAACAAAATTTTTTATCTCAACTTTAAATGGCCATAACTCCCAAACTAGACGACCTAGTGCGAAAATAAGCCCAATTCGTGATCACTCCAAATCTGATCAAATCTTGCGTCTCATCTTTAAATGGCCATAACTCCCAAACTAGACGCCCTAGCGCGAAAATAGGCCCAATTCGTGATCACTCCAAGCTGAACAAAATTTTTTGTCTGAACTTTAAATGGCCATAACTCCCAAACTAGACGACCTAGTGCGAAAATAAGCCCAATTCGTGATCACTCCAAATGGGAAAAAATTTTTTGTCGCAACTTTGAACGGCCATAACTCCCAAACTAGACGACCTAGCGCGAAAATAAGCCTAATTCGTGATCACTCCAAATCTGACAACATTTTTTGTATCAACTTTAAATGGCCATAACTCCCAAACTAGACGACTTAGCGCCTAAATAAGCCTAATTCGTGATCACTCCAAACCGAACAAAATTTTTTGTCTCAACTTTAAATGGCCATAACTCCCAAACTAGACGACCTAGCGCGAAAATAGGCCCAATTCGTGATCACTCCAAATGGGAAAAAATTTTTTGTCTGAACTTTAAATGGCCATAGCTCCCAAACTAGACGACTTAGCTCGAAAATAAAACTAATTCGTGATCACCGCAAATGGGACAAAATTTTTTGTCTCAACTTTAAATGGCCATAACTCCCAAACTAGACGACCTAGAGTGAAAATAGGCCCAATTCGTGATCACTCCAAATCTGACAACATTTTTTTTTTCAACTTTAAATGGCCATAACTCCCAAACTAGACGACCTAGTGCGAAAATAAGCCCAATTCGTGATCACTCCAAATGGGAAAAAATTTTTTGTCGCAACTTTAAATGGCCATAACTCCCAAACTAGACGACCTAGCGCGAAAATAGGCCCAATTCGTGATCACTCCAAATGGGAAAAAATTTTTTGTATCAACTTCAAATGGCCATAACTCCCAAACTAGACGACCTAGCGCGAAAATAAGCCCAATTCGTGATCACTCCAAATCTGAGCAAATCTTGCGTCTCATCTTTAAATGGCCATAACTCCCAAATTAGACGCCCTAGCGCGAAAATAGGCCCAATTCGTGATCACTCCAAGCTGAACAAAATTTTTTGTCTGAACTTTAAATGGCCATAACTCCCAAACTAGACGACCTAGTGCGAAAATAAGCCCAATTCGTGATCACTCCAAATGGGAAAAAATTTTTTGTCGCAACTTTGAACGGCCATAACTCCCAAACTAGACGACCTAGCGCGAAAATAGGCCCAATTCGTGATCACTCCAAATGGGAAAAAATTTTTTGTATCAACTTTAAATGGCCATAACTCCCAAACTAGACGACCTAGCGCGAAAATAAGCCCAATTCGTGATCACTCCAAATCTGAGCAAATCTTGCGTCTCATCTTTAAATGGCCATAACTCCCAAATTAGACGCCCTAGCGCGAAAATAGGCCCAATTCGTGATCACTCCAAGCTGAACAAAATTTTTTGTCTGAACTTTAAATGGCCATAACTCCCAAACTAGACGACCTAGTGCGAAAATAAGCCCAATTCGTGATCACTCCAAATGGGAAAACATTTTTTGTCGCAACTTTAAACGGCAATAACTCCCAAACTAGACGACCTAGCGCGAAAATAAGCCTAATTCGTGATCACGCCAAACCGAACAAAATTTTTTATCTCAACTTTAAATGGCCATAACTCCCAAACTAGACGACCTAGTGCGAAAATAAGCCCAATTCGTGGTCACTCCAAATGGGAAAAAATTTTTTGTCGCAACTTTAAATGGCCATAACTCCCAAACTAGACGACCTAGCGCGAAAATAAGCCCAATTCGTGATCACTCCAAATCTGATCAAATCTTGCGTCTCATCTTTAAATGGCCATAACTCCCAAATTAGACGCCCTTGCGCGAAAATAGGCCCAATTCGTGATCACTCCAAATCTGACAACATTTTTTGTATCAACTTTAAATGGCCATAACTCCCAAACTAGACGACTTAGCGCCTAAATAAGCCTAATTCGTGATCACTCCAAACCGAACAAAATTTTTTGTCTCAACTTTAAATGGCCATAACTCCCAAACTAGACGACCTAGCGCGAAAATAGGCCCAATTCGTTATCACTCCAAATGGGAAAAAATTTTTTGTCGCAACTTTGAACGGCCATAACTCCCAAACTAGACGACCTAGCGCGAAAATAAGCCTAATTCGTGATCACTCCAAATCTGACAACATTTTTTGTATCAACTTTAAATGGTCATAACTCCCAAACTAGACGACTTAGCGCCTAAATAAGCCTAATTCGTGATCACTCTAAACCGAACAAAATTTTTTGTCTCAACTTTAAATGGCCATAACTCCCAAACTAGACGACCTAGCGCGAAAATAGGCCCAATTCGTGATCACTCCAAATGGGAAAAAATTTTTTGTCTGAACTTTAAATGGCCATAGCTCCCAAACTAGACGACTTAGCGCGAAAATAAGCCTAATTCGTGATCACTCCAAATCTGACAACATTTTTTGTATCAACTTTAAATGGCCATAACTCCCAAACTAGACGACTTAGCGCCTAAATAAGCCTAATTCGTGATCACTCCAAACCGAACAAAATTTTTTGTCTCAACTTTAAATGGCCATAACTCCCAAACTAGACGACCTAGCGCGAAAATAGGCCCAATTCGTGATCACTCCAAATGGGAAAAAATTTTTTGTCGCAACTTTGAACGGCCATAACTCCCAAACTAGACGACCTAGCGCGAAAATAAGCCTAATTCGTGATCATTCCAAATCTGACATTTTTTGTATCAACTTTAAATGGCCATAACTCCCAAACTAGACGACTTAGCGCCTAAATAAGCCTAATTCGTGATCACTCCAAACCGAACAAAATTTTTTGTCTCAACTTTAAATGGCCATAACTCCCAAACTAGACGACCTAGCGCGAAAATAGGCCCAATTCGTGATCACTCCAAAAGGGAAAAAATTTTTTGTTTCAACTTTAAATGGCCATAACTCCCAAACT
Source organism: Chymomyza costata (assembly GCA_018150985.1). Lineage (NCBI taxonomy): Eukaryota > Metazoa > Arthropoda > Insecta > Diptera > Drosophilidae > Chymomyza > Chymomyza costata. The sequence goes on along the minus strand of JAECWU010000040.1, from coordinate 49,005 downwards.
AGACGACCTAGCGCGAAAATAAGCCCAATTCGTGATCACTCCAAATCTGAGCAAATCTTGCGTCTCATCTTTAAATGGCCATAACTCCCAAATTAGACGCCCTAGCGCGAAAATAGGCCCAATTCGTGATCACTCCAAATCTGACAACATTTTTTGTATCAACTTTAAATGGCCATAACTCCCAAACTAGACGACTTAGCGCCTAAATAAGCCTAATTCGTGATCACTCCAAACCGAACAAAATTTTTTGTCTCAACTTTAAATGGCCATAACTCCCAAACTAGACGACCTAGCGCGAAAATAAGCCCAATTCGTGATCACTCCAAATCTGAGCAAATCTTGCGTCTCATCTTTAAATGGCCATAACTCCCAAATTAGACGCCCTAGCGCGAAAATAGGCCCAATTCGTGATCACTCCAAATGGGAAAAAATTTTTTGTCGCACCTTAATTGGCCATAACTCCCAAACTAGACGACCTAGCGCGAAAATAAGCCCAATTCGTGATCACTCCAAATGGGAAAACATTTTTTGTCCCAACTTTAAACGGCCATAACTCCCAAACTAGACGACCTAGCGCGAAAATAAGCCTAATTCGTGATCACGCCAAACCGAACAAAATTTTTTATCTCAACTTTAAATGGCCATAACTCCCAAACTAGACGACCTAGTGCGAAAATAAGCCCAATTCGTGATCACTCCAAATGGGAAAAAATTTTTTGTCTGAACTTTAAATGGCCATAGCTCCCAAACTAGACGACTTAGCTCGAAAATAAAACTAATTCGTGATCACCGCAAATGGGACAAAATTTTTTGTCTCAACTTTAAATGGTCATAACTCCCAAGCTAAGCGACCTAGCGCGAAAATAAGCCTAATTCGTGATCACTCCAAATCTGGCGAAATTTTTTGTCTCAACTTTAAATGGCCATAACTCCCAAATTAGACGCCCTAGCGCGAAAATAGGCCCAATTCGTGATCACTCCAAATGGGAAAAAATTCTTTGTGTCAACTTCAAATGGACATAACTCCCAAACTAGACGACCTAGCGCGAAAATAGGCCCAATTCGTGATCACTCCAAATGGGAAAAAATTTTTTGTATCAACTTTAAATGGCCATAACTCCCAAACTAGACGACCTAGCGCGAAAATAAGCCCAATTCGTGATCACTCCAAATCTGAGCAAATCTTGCGTCTCATCTTTAAATGGCCATAACTCCCAAATTAGACGCCCTAGCGCGAAAATAGGCCCAATTCGTGATCACTCCAAGCTGAACAAAATTTTTTGTCTGAACTTTAAATGGCCATAACTCCCAAACTAGACGACATAGCGCGAAAATAGGCCCAATTCGTGATCACTCCAAATGGGAAAAAATTTTTTGTATCAACTTTAAATGGCCATAACTCCCAAACTAGACGACCTAGCGCGAAAATAAACCCAATTCGTGATCACTCCAAATCTAAGCAAATCTTGCGTCTCATCTTTAAATGGCCATAACTCCCAAATTAGACGCCCTAGCGCGAAAATAGGCCCAATTCGTGATCACTCCAAGCTGAACAAAATTTTTTGTCTGAACTTTAAATGGCCATAACTCCCAAACTAGACGACCTAGTGCGAAAATAAGCCTAATTCGTGATCACGCCAAACCGAACAAAATTTTTTATCTCAACTTTAAATGGCCATAACTCCCAAATTAGACGCCCTAGCGCGAAAATAGGCCCAATTCGTGATCACTCCAAATGGGAAAAAAATTTTTGTCTGAACTTTAAATGGCCATAACTCCCAAACTAGACGACTTAGCTCGAAAATAAAACTAATTCGTGATCACCGCAAATGGGACAAAATTTTTTGTCTCAACTTTAAATGGCCATAACTCCCAAACTAGACGACCTAGAGTGAAAATAGGCCCAATTCGTGATCACTCCAAATCTGACAACATTTTTTGTATCAACTTTAAATGGCCATAACTCCCAAACTAGACGACCTAGCGCGGAAATAAGCCCAATTCGTGATCACTCCAAATGGGAAAAAATTTTTTGTCTGAACTTTAAATGGCCATAACTCCCAAATTAGACGCCCTAGCGCGAAAATAGGCCCAATTCGTGATCACTCCGAATGGGAAAAAATTCTTTGTGTCAACTTCAAATGGCCATAACTCCCAAACTAGACGACTTAGCTCGAAAATAAGCCCAATTCGTGATCACTCCAAACCGAACAAAATTTTTTGTCTCAACTTTCAATGGCCATAACTCCCAAACTAGACGACCTAGTGCGAAAATAAGCCCAATTCGTGATCACTCCAAATGGGAAAAAATTTTTTTGTCGCAACTTTAAACGGCCATAACTCCCAAACTAGACGACCTAGCGCGAAAATAAGCCTAATTCGTGATCACTCCAAACCGAACAAAATTTTTTGTCTCAACTTTAAATAGCCATAACTCCCAAACTAGACGAGCTAGCGCGGAAATAAGCCCAATTCGTGATCACTCCAAATCTGGCGAAATTTTTTGTCTCAACTTTAAATGGCCATAACTCCCAAATTAGACGCCCTAGCGCGAAAATAGGCCCAATTCGTGATCACTCCAAATGGGAAAAAATTTTTTGTCTCAACTTTAAATGGCCATAACTCCCAAACTAGACGACCTAGCGCGAAAATAAGCCTAATTCGTGATCACTCCAAACCGAACAAAATTTTTTGTCTCAACTTTAAATGGCCATAACTCCCAAACTAGACGACCTAGCGCAAAAATAAGCCCAATTCGTGATCACTCTAAACCGAACAAAATTTTTTGTCTCAACTTTAAATGGCCATAACTCCCAAACTAGACGACCTAGCGCGAAAATAGGCCCAATTCGTGATCACTCCAAATGGGAAAAAATTTTTTGTCGCAACTTTGAACGGCCATAACTCCCAAACTAGACGACCTAGCGCGAAAATAAGCCTAATTCGTGATCACTTCAAATCTGACATTTTTTGTATCAACTTTAAATGGCCATAACTCCCAAACTAGACGACTTAGCGCCTAAATAAGCCTAATTCGTGATCACTCCAAACCGAACAAAATTTTTTGTCTCAACTTTAAATGGCCATAACTCCCAAACTAGACGACCTAGCGCGAAAATAGGCCCAATTCGTGATCACTCCAAATGGGAAAAAATTTTTTGTTTCAACTTTAAATGGCCATAACTCCCAAACTAGACGACCTAGCGCGAAAATAAGCCCAATTCGTGATCACTCCAAATCTGAGCAAATCTTGCGTCTCATCTTTAAATGGCCATAACTCCCAAATTAGACGCCCTAGCGCGAAAATAGGCCCAATTCGTGATCACTCCAAATCTGACAACATTTTTTGTATCAACTGTAAATGGCCATAACTCCCAAACTAGACGACTTAGCGCCTAAATAAGCCTAATTCGTGATCACTCCAAACCGAACAAAATTTTTTGTCTCAACTTTAAATGGCCATAACTCCCAAACTAGACGACCTAGCGCGAAAATAAGCCCAATTCGTGATCACTCCAAATCTGAGCAAATCTTGCGTCTCATCTTTAAATGGCCATAACTCCCAAATTAGACGCCCTAGCGCGAAAATAGGCCCAATTCGTGATCACTCCAAATGGGAAAAAATTTTTTGTCGCACCTTAATTGGCCATAACTCCCAAACTAGACGACCTAGCGCGAAAATAAGCCCAATTCGTGATCACTCCAAATGGGAAAACATTTTTTGTCGCAACTTTAAACGGCCATAACTCCCAAACTAGACGACCTAGCGCGAAAATAAGCCTAATTCGTGATCACGCCAAACCGAACAAAATGTTTTATCTCAACTTTAAATGGCCATAACTCCCAAACTAGACGACCTAGTGCGAAAATAAGCCCAATTCGTGATCACTCCAAATGGGAAAAAATTTTTTGTCTGAACTTTAAATGGCCATAGCTCCCAAACTAGACGACTTAGCTCGAAAATAAAACTAATTCGTGATCACCGCAAATGGGACAAAATTTTTTGTCTCAACTTTAAATGGTCATAACTCCCAAGCTAAGCGACCTAGCGCGAAAATAAGCCTAATTCGTGATCACTCCAAATCTGGCGAAATTTTTTGTCTCAACTTTAAATGGCCATAACTCCCAAATTAGACGCCCTAGCGCGAAAATAGGCCCAATTCGTGATCACTCCAAATGGGAAAAAATTCTTTGTGTCAACTTCAAATGGACATAACTCCCAAACTAGACGACCTAGCGCGAAAATAGGCCCAATTCGTGATCACTCCAAATGGGAAAAAATTTTTTGTATCAACTTTAAATGGCCATAACTCCCAAACTAGACGACCTAGCGCGAAAATAAGCCCAATTCGTGATCACTCCAAATCTGAGCAAATCTTGCGTCTCATCTTTAAATGGCCATAACTCCCAAATTAGACGCCCTAGCGCGAAAATAGGCCCAATTCGTGATCACTCCAAATGGGAAAAAATTTTTTGTCTGAACTTTAAATGGCCATAACTCCCAAACTAGACGACATAGCGCGAAAATAGGCCCAATTCGTGATCACTCCAAATGGGAAAAAATTTTTTGTATCAACTTTAAATGGCCATAACTCCCAAACTAGACGACCTAGCGCGAAAATAAACCCAATTCGTGATCACTCCAAATCTAAGCAAATCTTGCGTCTCATCTTTAAATGGCCATAACTCCCAAATTAGACGCCCTAGCGCGAAAATAGGCCCAATTCGTGATCACTCCAAGCTGAACAAAATTTTTTGTCTGAACTTTAAATGGCCATAACTCCCAAACTAGACGACCTAGTGCGAAAATAAGCCCAATTCGTGATCACTCCAAATGGGAAAAAATTTTTGTCGCACCTTAATTGGCCATAACTCCCAAACTAGACGACCTAGCGCGAAAATAAGCCCAATTCGTGATCACTCCAAATGGGAAAACATTTTTTGTCGCAACTTTAAACGGCCATAACTCCCAAACTAGACGACCTAGCGCGAAAATAAGCCTAATTCGTGATCACGCCAAACCGAACAAAATTTTTTATCTCAACTTTAAATGGCCATAACTCCCAAACTAGACGACCTAGTGCGAAAATAAGCCCAATTCGTGATCACTCCAAATGGGAAAAAATTTTTTGTCGCACCTTAATTGGCCATAACTCCCAAACTAGACGACATAGCGCGAAAATAGGCCCAATTCGTGATCACTCCAAATGGGAAAAAATTTTTTGTATCAACTTTAAATGGCCATAACTCCCAAACTAGACGACCTAGCGCGAAAATAAACCCAATTCGTGATCACTCCAAATCTAAGCAAATCTTGCGTCTCATCTTTAAATGGCCATAACTCCCAAATTAGACGCCCTAGCGCGAAAATAGGCCCAATTCGTGATCACTCCAAGCTGAACAAAATTTTTTGTCTGAACTTTAAATGGCCATAACTCCCAAACTAGACGCCCTAGCGCGAAAATAGGCCCAATTCGTGATCACTCCAAGCTGAACAAAATTTTTTGTCTGAACTTTAAATGGCCATAACTCCCAAACTAGACGACATAGCGCGAAAATAGGCCCAATTCGTGATCACTCCAAATGGGAAAAAATTTTTGTATCAACTTTAAATGGCCATAACTCCCAAACTAGACGACCTAGCGCGAAAATAAACCCAATTCGTGATCACTCCAAATCTAAGCAAATCTTGCGTCTCATCTTTAAATGGCCATAACTCCCAAATTAGACGCCCTAGCGCGAAAATAGGCCCAATTCGTGATCACTCCAAGCTGAACAAAATTTTTTGTCTGAACTTTAAATGGCCATAACTCCCAAACTAGACGCCCTAGCGCGAAAATAGGCCCAATTCGTGATCACTCCAAGCTGAACAAAATTTTTTGTCTCAACTTTGAACGGCCATAACTCCCAAACTAGACGACCTAGCGCGAAAATAAGCCTAATTCGTGATCACGCCAAACCGAACAAAATTTTTTGTCTCAACTTTAAATGGCCATAACTCCCAAACTAGACGACCTAGCGCGAAAATAAGCCCAATTCGTGATCACTCCAAATGGGAAAACATTTTTTGTCGCAACTTTAAACGGCCATAACTCCCAAACTAGACGACCTAGCGCGAAAATAAGCCTAATTCGTGATCACGCCAAACCGAACAAAATTTTTTATCTCAACTTTAAATGGCCATAACTCCCAAACTAGACGACCTAGTGCGAAAATAAGCCCAATTCGTGATCACTCCAAATGGGAAAAAATTTTTTGTCGCACCTTAATTGGCCATAACTCCCAAACTAGACGACATAGCGCGAAAATAGGCCCAATTCGTGATCACTCCAAATGGGAAAAAATTTTTTGTATCAACTTTAAATGGCCATAACTCCCAAACTAGACGACCTAGCGCGAAAATAAACCCAATTCGTGATCACTCCAATTCCAAGCAAATCTTGCGTCTCATCTTTAAATGGCCATAACTCCCAAATTAGACGCCCTAGCGCGAAAATAGGCCCAATTCGTGATCACTCCAAGCTGAACAAAATTTTTTGTCTGAACTTTAAATGGCCATAACTCCCAAACTAGACGACCTAGTGCGAAAATAAGCCTAATTCGTGATCACGCCAAACCGAACAAAATTTTTTATCTCAACTTTAAATGGCCATAACTCCCAAATTAGACGCCCTAGCGCGAAAATAGGCCCAATTCGTGATCACTCCAAATGGGAAAAAAATTTTTGTCTGAACTTTAAATGGCCATAACTCCCAAACTAGACGACTTAGCTCGAAAATAAAACTAATTCGTGATCACCGCAAATGGGACAAAATTTTTTGTCTCAACTTTAAATGGCCATAACTCCCAAACTAGACGACCTAGAGTGAAAATAGGCCCAATTCGTGATCACTCCAAATCTGACAACATTTTTTGTATCAACTTTAAATGGCCATAACTCCCAAACTAGACGACCTAGCGCGGAAATAAGCCCAATTCGTGATCACTCCAAATGGGAAAAAATTTTTTGTCTGAACTTTAAATGGCCATAACTCCCAAATTAGACGCCCTAGCGCGAAAATAGGCCCAATTCGTGATCACTCCGAATGGGAAAAAATTCTTTGTGTCAACTTCAAATGGCCATAACTCCCAAACTAGACGACTTAGCTCGAAAATAAGCCCAATTCGTGATCACTCCAAACCGAACAAAATTTTTTGTCTCAACTTTCAATGGCCATAACTCCCAAACTAGACGACCTAGTGCGAAAATAAGCCCAATTCGTGATCACTCCAAATGGGAAAAAATTTTTTGTCGCAACTTTAAACGGCCATAACTCCCAAACTAGACGACCTAGCGCGAAAATAAGCCTAATTCGTGATCACTCCAAACCGAACAAAATTTTTTGTCTCAACTTTAAATAGCCATAACTCCCAAACTAGACGAGCTAGCGCGGAAATAAGCCCAATTCGTGATCACTCCAAATGGGAAAAAATTTTTTGTCTGAACTTTAAATGGCCATAACTCCCAAATTAGACGCCCTAGCGCGAAAATAGGCCCAATTCGTGATCACTCCAAATGGGAAAAAATTCTTTGTGTCAACTTCAAATGGCCATAACTCCCAAACTAGACGACTTAGCTCGAAAATAAGCCCAATTCGTGATCACTCCAAACCGAACAAAATTTTTTGTCTCAACTTTAAATGGCCATAACTCCCAAGCTAAGCGACCTAGCGCGAAAATAAGCCTAATTCGTGATCACTCCAAATCTGGCGAAATTTTTTGTCTCAACTTTAAATGGCCATAACTCCCAAACTAGACGACCTAGCGCAAAAATAAGCATATTTCATGATTACTACAAATGTGGCGAAATTTTTTGTATCAACTTTAAATGGCCATTACTCCCAAACTAGACGACTTAGCTCGAAAATAAGCCCAATTCGTGATCACTCCAAACCGAACAAAATTTTTTGTCTCAACTTTAAATGGTCATAACTCCCAAGCTAAGCGACCTAGCGCGAAAATAAGCCTAATTCGTGATCACTCCAAATCTGGCGAAATTTTTTGTCTCAACTTTAAATGGCCATAACTCCCAAATTAGACGCCCTAGCGCGAAAATAGGCCCAATTCGTGATCACTCCAAATGGGAAAAAATTTTTTGTCTCAACTTTAAATGGCCATAACTCCCAAACTAGACGACCTAGCGCAAAAATAAGCCCAATTCGTGATCACTCCAAATGGGAAAAAATTTTTTGTCTGAAACTTTAAATGGCCATAGCTCCCAAACTAGACGACTTAGCTCAAAAATAAAACTAATTCGTGATCACCGCAAATGGGACAAAATTTTTTGTCTCAACTTTAAATGGCCATAACTCCCAAACTAGACGACCTAGAGTGAAAATAGGCCCAATTCGTGATCACTCCAAATCTGACAACATTTTTTGTATCAACTTTAAATGGCCATAACTCCCAAACTAGACGACCTAGCGCGGAAATAAGCCCAATTCGTGATCACTTCAAATGGGAAAAAATTTGTTGTCTGAACTTTAAATGCCCATAACTCCCAAATTAGACGCCCTAGCGCGAAAATAGGCCCAATTCGTGATCACTCCAAATGGGAAAAAATTCTTTGTGTCAACTTCAAATGGCCATAACTCCCAAACTAGACGACTTAGCGCGAAAATAAGCCTAATTTGTGATCACTCCAAATCTGACAAAAATTTTGTATCAACTTTAAATGGCCATAACTCCCAAACTAGACGACCTAGTGCGAAAATAAGCCCAATTCGTGATCACTCCAAATCTGACAAAAATTTTTGTATCAACTTTAAATGGCCATAACTCCCAAACTAGACGACCTATCGCGAAAATAAGCCCAATTCGTGATCACTCCAAATCTGATCAAATCTTGTGTCCCATCTTTAAATGGCCGTAACTCCCAAATTAGACGCCCTAGCGCGAAAATAGGCCCAATTCGGGATCACTCCAAACTGAACAAAATTTTTTGTCTGAACTTTAAATGGCCATAACTCCCAAACTAGACGACCTAGTGCGAAAATAAGCCCAATTCGTGATCACTCCAAATGGGAAAAAATTTTTTATCGCAACTTTAAATGGCCATAACTCCCAAACTAGACGAACTAGCGCGAAAATAGGCCCAATTCGTGATCACTCCAAATGGGAAAAAATTTTTTGTATCAACTTTAAATGGCCATAACTCCCAAACTAGACGACCTAGCGCGAAAATAAGCCCAATTCGTGATCACTCCAAATCTGAGCAAATCTTGCGTCTCATCTTTAAATGGCCATAACTCCCAAATTAGACGCCCTAGCGCGAAAATAGGCCCAATTCGTGATCACTCCAAATGGGAAAAAAATTTTTGTCTGAACTTTAAATGGCCATAACTCCCAAACTAGACGACTTAGCTCGAAAATAAAACTAATTCGTGATCACCGCAAATGGGACAAAATTTTTTGTCTCAACTTTAAACGGCCATAACTCCCAAACTAGACGACCTAGCGCCTAAATAAGCCTAATTCGTGATCACTCCAAACCGAACAAAATTTTTTATCTCAACTTTAAATGGCCATAACTCCCAAATTAGACGCCCTAGCGCGAAAATAGGCCCAATTCGTGATCACTCCAAATGGGAAAAAAATTTTTGTATCAACTTTAAATGGCCATAACTCCCAAACTAGACGACTTAGCTCGAAAATAAAACTAATTCGTGATCACCGCAAATGGGACAAAATTTTTTGTCTCAACTTTAAATGGCCATAACTCCCAAACTAGACGACCTAGAGTGAAAATAGGCCCAATTCGTGATCACTCCAAATCTGACAAAAATTTTTGTATCAACTTTAAATGGCCATAACTCCCAAACTAGACGACTTAGCTCGAAAATAAGCCCAATTCGTGATCACTCCAAACCGAACAAAATTTTTTGTCTCAACTTTAAATGGCCATAACTCCCAAGCTAAGCGACCTAGCGCGAAAATAAGCCAAATTCGTGATCACTCCAAATCTGGCGAAATTTTTTGTCTCAACTTTAAATGGCCATAACTCCCAAACTAGACGACCTAGCGCAAAAATAAGCATATTTCATGATTACTACAAATGTGGCGAAATTTTTTGTATCAACTTTAAATGGCCATTACTCCCAAACTAGACGACTTAGCTCGAAAATAAGCCCAATTCGTGATCACTCCAAACCGAACAAAATTTTTTGTCTCAACTTTAAATGGTCATAACTCCCAAGCTAAGCGACCTAGCGCGAAAATAAGCCTAATTCGTGATCACTCCAAATCTGGCGAAATTTTTTGTCTCAACTTTAAATGGCCATAACTCCCAAATTAGACGCCCTAGCGCGAAAATAGGCCCAATTCGTGATCACTCCAAATGGGAAAAAATTTTTTGTCTCAACTTTAAATGGCCATAACTCCCAAACTAGACGACCTAGCGCAAAAATAAGCCCAATTCGTGATCACTCCAAATGGGAAAAAATTTTTTGTCTGAAACTTTAAATGGCCATAGCTCCCAAACTAGACGACTTAGCTCAAAAATAAAACTAATTCGTGATCACCGCAAATGGGACAAAATTTTTTGTCTCAACTTTAAATGGCCATAACTCCCAAACTAGACGACCTAGAGTGAAAATAGGCCCAATTCGTGATCACTCCAAATCTGACAACATTTTTTGTATCAACTTTAAATGGCCATAACTCCCAAACTAGACGACCTAGCGCGAAATAAGCCCAATTCGTGATCACTTCAAATGGGAAAAAATTTGTTGTCTGAACTTTAAATGCCCATAACTCCCAAATTAGACGCCCTAGCGCGAAAATAGGCCCAATTCGTGATCACTCCAAATGGGAAAAAATTCTTTGTGTCAACTTCAAATGGCCATAACTCCCAAACTAGACGACTTAGCGCGAAAATAAGCCTAATTTGTGATCACTCCAAATCTGACAAAAATTTTGTATCAACTTTAAATGGCCATAACTCCCAAACTAGACGACCTAGTGCGAAAATAAGCCCAATTCGTGATCACTCCAAATCTGACAAAAATTTTTGTATCAACTTTAAATGGCCATAACTCCCAAACTAGACGACCTATCGCGAAAATAAGCCCAATTCGTGATCACTCCAAATCTGATCAAATCTTGTGTCCCATCTTTAAATGGCCGTAACTCCCAAATTAGACGCCCTAGCGCGAAAATAGGCCCAATTCGGGATCACTCCAAACTGAACAAAATTTTTTGTCTGAACTTTAAATGGCCATAACTCCCAAACTAGACGACCTAGTGCGAAAATAAGCCCAATTCGTGATCACTCCAAATGGGAAAAAATTTTTTATCGCAACTTTAAATGGCCATAACTCCCAAACTAGACGAACTAGCGCGAAAATAGGCCCAATTCGTGATCACTCCAAATGGGAAAAAATTTTTTGTATCAACTTTAAATGGCCATAACTCCCAAACTAGACGACCTAGCGCGAAAATAAGCCCAATTCGTGATCACTCCAAATCTGAGCAAATCTTGCGTCTCATCTTTAAATGGCCATAACTCCCAAATTAGACGCCCTAGCGCGAAAATAGGCCCAATTCGTGATCACTCCAAATGGGAAAAAAATTTTTGTCTGAACTTTAAATGGCCATAACTCCCAAACTAGACGACTTAGCTCGAAAATAAAACTAATTCGTGATCACCGCAAATGGGACAAAATTTTTTGTCTCAACTTTAAACGGCCATAACTCCCAAACTAGACGACCTAGCGCCTAAATAAGCCTAATTCGTGATCACTCCAAACCGAACAAAATTTTTTATCTCAACTTTAAATGGCCATAACTCCCAAATTAGACGCCCTAGCGCGAAAATAGGCCCAATTCGTGATCACTCCAAATGGGAAAAAAATTTTTGTATCAACTTTAAATGGCCATAACTCCCAAACTAGACGACTTAGCTCGAAAATAAAACTAATTCGTGATCACCGCAAATGGGACAAAATTTTTTGTCTCAACTTTAAATGGCCATAACTCCCAAACTAGACGACCTAGAGTGAAAATAGGCCCAATTCGTGATCACTCCAAATCTGACAAAAATTTTTGTATCAACTTTAAATGGCCATAACTCCCAAACTAGACGACCTAGTGCGAAAATAAGCCCAATTCGTGATCACTCCAAATGGGAAAAAATTTTTTGTCTGAACTTTAAATGGCCATAGCTCCCAAACTAGACGACTTAGCTCGAAAATAAAACTAATTCGTGATCACCGCAAATGGGACAAAATTTTTTGTCTCAACTTTAAATGGCCATAACTCCCAAACTAGACGACCTAGAGTGAAAATAGGCCCAATTCGTGATCACTCCAAATCTGACAAAAATTTTTGTATCAACTTTAAATGGCCATAACTCCCAAACTAGACGACCTAGTGCGAAAATAAGCCCAATTCGTGATCACTCCAAATGGGACAAAATTTTTTGTCTCAACTTTAAATGGCCATAACTCCCAAACTAGACGACCTAGAGTGAAAATAGGCCCAATTCGTGATCACTCCAAATCTGACAAAAATTTTTGTATCAACTTTAAATGGCCATAACTCCCAAACTAGACGACCTAGTGCGAAAATAAGCCCAATTCGTGATCACTCCAAATGGAAATCCATACTCCAAATGGGAAAAAAATTTTTTGTCTCAACTTTAAATGGCCATAACTCCCAAAAAAAAAACCTAGTCAAAAAAAACCCAATTTGTATCACTCCAAATGGGAAAAATTTTTGTCAACTTTAAATGGCCATAACTCCCAAACTAGACGACCTAGACGAAAATAGGCCCAATTCGTGATCACTCCAAATGGGAAAAAATTTTTTGTATCAACTTTAAATGGCCATAACTCCCAAACTAGACGACCTAGCGCGAAAATAAGCCCAATTCGTGATCACTCCAAATCTGAGCAAATCTTGCGTCTCATCTTTAAATGGCCATAACTCCCAAATTAGACGCCCTAGCGCGAAAATAGGCCCAATTCGTGATCACTCCAAGCTGAACAAAATTTTTTGTCTGAACTTTAAATGGCCATAACTCCCAAACTAGACGACCTAGTGCGAAAATAAGCCCAATTCGTGATCACTCCAAATGGGAAAAAATTTTTTGTCGCACCTTAATTGGCCATAACTCCCAAACTAGACGACCTAGCGCGAAAATAAGCCCAATTCGTGATCACTCCAAATGGGAAAACATTTTTTGTCGCAACTTTAAACGGCCATAACTCCCAAACTAGACGACCTAGCGCGAAAATAAGCCTAATTCGTGATCACGCCAAACCGAACAAAATTTTTTATCTCAACTTTAAATGGCCATAACTCCCAAACTAGACGACCTAGTGCGAAAATAAGCCCAATTCGTGATCACTCCAAATGGGAAAAAATTTTTTTCGCGCACCTTAATTGGCCATAACTCCCAAACTAGACGACATAGCGCGAAAATAGGCCCAATTCGTGATCACTCCAAATGGGAAAAAATTTTTTGTATCAACTTTAAATGGCCATAACTCCCAAACTAGACGACCTAGCGCGAAAATAAACCCAATTCGTGATCACTCCAAATCTAAGCAAATCTTGCGTCTCATCTTTAAATGGCCATAACTCCCAAATTAGACGCCCTAGCGCGAAAATAGGCCCAATTCGTGATCACTCCAAGCTGAACAAAATTTTTTGTCTGAACTTTAAATGGCCATAACTCCCAAACTAGACGCCCTAGCGCGAAAATAGGCCCAATTCGTGATCACTCCAAGCTGAACAAAATTTTTTGTCTGAACTTTAAATGGCCATAACTCCCAAACTAGACGACATAGCGCGAAAATAGGCCCAATTCGTGATCACTCCAAATGGGAAAAAATTTTTTGTATCAACTTTAAATGGCCATAACTCCCAAACTAGACGACCTAGCGCGAAAATAAACCCAATTCGTGATCACTCCAAATCTAAGCAAATCTTGCGTCTCATCTTTAAATGGCCATAACTCCCAAATTAGACGCCCTAGCGCGAAAATAGGCCCAATTCGTGATCACTCCAAGCTGAACAAAATTTTTTGTCTGAACTTTAAATGGCCATAACTCCCAAACTAGACGCCCTAGCGCGAAAATAGGCCCAATTCGTGATCACTCCAAGCTGAACAAAATTTTTTGTCTCAACTTTGAACGGCCATAACTCCCAAACTAGACGACCTAGCGCGAAAATAAGCCTAATTCGTGATCACGCCAAACCGAACAAAATTTTTTGTCTCAACTTTAAATGGCCATAACTCCCAAACTAGACGACCTAGCGCGAAAATAAGCCCAATTCGTGATCACTCCAAATGGGAAACATTTTTTGTCGCAACTTTAAACGGCCATAACTCCCAAACTAGACGACCTAGCGCGAAAATAAGCCTAATTCGTGATCACGCCAAACCGAACAAAATTTTTTATCTCAACTTTAAATGGCCATAACTCCCAAACTAGACGACCTAGTGCGAAAATAAGCCCAATTCGTGATCACTCCAAATGGGAAAAAATTTTTTGTCGCACCTTAATTGGCCATAACTCCCAAACTAGACGACATAGCGCGAAAATAGGCCCAATTCGTGATCACTCCAAATGGGAAAAAATTTTTTGTATCAACTTTAAATGGCCATAACTCCCAAACTAGACGACCTAGCGCGAAAATAAACCCAATTCGTGATCACTCCAATTCCAAGCAAATCTTGCGTCTCATCTTTAAATGGCCATAACTCCCAAATTAGACGCCCTAGCGCGAAAATAGGCCCAATTCGTGATCACTCCAAGCTGAACAAAATTTTTTGTCTGAACTTTAAATGGCCATAACTCCCAAACTAGACGACCTAGTGCGAAAATAAGCCTAATTCGTGATCACGCCAAACCGAACAAAATTTTTTATCTCAACTTTAAATGGCCATAACTCCCAAATTAGACGCCCTAGCGCGAAAATAGGCCCAATTCGTGATCACTCCAAATGGGAAAAAAATTTTTGTCTGAACTTTAAATGGCCATAACTCCCAAACTAGACGACTTAGCTCGAAAATAAAACTAATTCGTGATCACCGCAAATGGGACAAAATTTTTTGTCTCAACTTTAAATGGCCATAACTCCCAAACTAGACGACCTAGAGTGAAAATAGGCCCAATTCGTGATCACTCCAAATCTGACAACATTTTTTGTATCAACTTTAAATGGCCATAACTCCCAAACTAGACGACCTAGCGCGGAAATAAGCCCAATTCGTGATCACTCCAAATGGGAAAAAATTTTTTTGTCTGAACTTTAAATGGCCATAACTCCCAAATTAGACGCCCTAGCGCGAAAATAGGCCCAATTCGTGATCACTCCGAATGGGAAAAAATTCTTTGTGTCAACTTCAAATGGCCATAACTCCCAAACTAGACGACTTAGCTCGAAAATAAGCCCAATTCGTGATCACTCCAAACCGAACAAAATTTTTTGTCTCAACTTTCAATGGCCATAACTCCCAAACTAGACGACCTAGTGCGAAAATAAGCCCAATTCGTGATCACTCCAAATGGGAAAAAATTTTTTGTCGCAACTTTAAACGGCCATAACTCCCAAACTAGACGACCTAGCGCGAAAATAAGCCTAATTCGTGATCACTCCAAACCGAACAAAATTTTTTGTCTCAACTTTAAATAGCCATAACTCCCAAACTAGACGAGCTAGCGCGGAAATAAGCCCAATTCGTGATCACTCCAAATGGGAAAAAATTTTTTGTCTGAACTTTAAATGGCCATAACTCCCAAATTAGACGCCCTAGCGCGAAAATAGGCCCAATTCGTGATCACTCCAAATGGGAAAAAATTCTTTGTGTCAACTTCAAATGGCCATAACTCCCAAACTAGACGACTTAGCTCGAAAATAAGCCCAATTCGTGATCACTCCAAACCGAACAAAATTTTTTGTCTCAACTTTAAATGGTCATAACTCCCAAGCTAAGCGACCTAGCGCGAAAATAAGCCTAATTCGTGATCACTCCAAATCTGGCGAAATTTTTTGTCTCAACTTTAAATGGCCATAACTCCCAAATTAGACGCCCTAGCGCGAAAATAGGCCCAATTCGTGATCACTCCAAATGGGAAAAAATTTTTTGTCTCAACTTTAAATGGCCATAACTCCCAAACTAGACGACCTAGCGCGAAAATAAGCCTAATTCGTGATCACTCCAAACCGAACAAAATTTTTTGTCTCAACTTTAAATGGCCATAACTCCCAAACTAGACGACCTAGCGCAAAAATAAGCCCAATTCGTGATCACTCCAAATGGGAAAAAATTTTTTGTCTGAAACTTTAAATGGCCATAGCTCCCAAACTAGACGACTTAGCTCAAAAATAAAACTAATTCGTGATCACCGCAAATGGGACAAAATTTTTTGTCTCAACTTTAAATGGCCATAACTCCCAAACTAGACGACCTAGAGTGAAAATAGGCCCAATTCGTGATCACTCCAAATCTGACAACATTTTTTGTATCAACTTTAAATGGCCATAACTCCCAAACTAGACGACCTAAGGGAAATAAGCCCAATCGTGACACTCCAAATGGAAAAATTTTTGTCTGAACTTTAAATGCCCATAACTCCCAAACTAGACGCCCTAGCGCGAAAATAGGCCCAATTCGTGATCACTCCAAATGGGAAAAAATTTTTTGTGTCAACTTTAAATGGCCATAACTCCCAAACTAGACGACCTAGCGCGAAAATAGGCCCAATTCGTGATCACTCCAAATGGGAACAAATTCTTTGTATCAACTTTAAATGGCCATAACTCCCAAACTAGACGACCTAGTGCGAAAATAAGCCCAATTCGTGATCACTCCAAATCTGACAAAAATTTTTGTATCAACTTTAAATGGCCATAACTCCCAAACTAGACGACCTATCGCGAAAATAAGCCCAATTCGTGATCACTCCAAATCTGATCAAATCTTGTGTCCCATCTTTAAATGGCCGTAACTCCCAAATTAGACGCCCTAGCGCGAAAATAGGCCCAATTCGGGATCACTCCAAACTGAACAAAATTTTTTGTCTGAACTTTAAATGGCCATAACTCCCAAACTAGACGACCTAGTGCGAAAATAAGCCCAATTCGTGATCACTCCAAATGGGAAAAAATTTTTTGTCGCAACTTTAAATGGCCATAACTCCCAAACTAGACGAACTAGCGCGAAAATAGGCCCAATTCGTGATCACTCCAAATGGGAAAAAATTTTTTGTATCAACTTTAAATGGCCATAACTCCCAAACTAGACGACCTAGCGCGAAAATAAGCCCAATTCGTGATCACTCCAAATCTGAGCAAATCTTGCGTCTCATCTTTAAATGGCCATAACTCCCAAATTAGACGCCCTAGCGCGAAAATAGGCCCAATTCGTGATCACTCCAAATGGGAAAAAAATTTTTGTCTGAACTTTAAATGGCCATAACTCCCAAACTAGACGACTTAGCTCGAAAATAAAACTAATTCGTGATCACCGCAAATGGGACAAAATTTTTTGTCTCAACTTTAAACGGCCATAACTCCCAAACTAGACGACCTAGCGCCTAAATAAGCCTAATTCGTGATCACTCCAAACCGAACAAAATTTTTTATCTCAACTTTAAATGGCCATAACTCCCAAATTAGACGCCCTAGCGCGAAAATAGGCCCAATTCGTGATCACTCCAAATGGGAAAAAAATTTTTGTATCAACTTTAAATGGCCATAACTCCCAAACTAGACGACTTAGCTCGAAAATAAAACTAATTCGTGATCACCGCAAATGGGACAAAATTTTTTGTCTCAACTTTAAATGGCCATAACTCCCAAACTAGACGACCTAGAGTGAAAATAGGCCCAATTCGTGATCACTCCAAATCTGACAAAAATTTTTGTATCAACTTTAAATGGCCATAACTCCCAAACTAGACGACCTAGTGCGAAAATAAGCCCAATTCGTGATCACTCCAAATGGGAAAAAATTTTTTGTCTGAACTTTAAATGGCCATAGCTCCCAAACTAGACGACTTAGCTCGAAAATAAAACTAATTCGTGATCACCGCAAATGGGACAAAATTTTTTGTCTCAACTTTAAATGGCCATAACTCCCAAACTAGACGACCTAGAGTGAAAATAGGCCCAATTCGTGATCACTCCAAATCTGAAAAAAATTTTTGTATCAACTTTAAATGGCCATAACTCCCAAACTAGACGACCTAGCGCCTAAATAAGCCTAATTCGTGATCACTCCAAACCGAACAAAATTTTTTATCTCGACTTTAAATGGCCATAACTCCCAAATTAGACGCCCTAGCGCGAAAATAGGCCCAATTCGTGATCACTCCAAATGGGAAAAAAATTTTTGTCTGAACTTTAAATGGCCATAGCTCCCAAACTAGACGACTTAGCTCGAAAATAAAACTAATTCGTGATCACCGCAAATGGGACAAAATTTTTTGTCTCAACTTTAAATGGCCATAACTCCCAAACTAGACGACCTAGAGTGAAAATAGGCCCAATTCGTGATCACTCCAAATCTGACAAAAATTTTTGTATCAACTTTAAATGGCCATAACTCCCAAACTAGACGACCTAGTGCGAAAATAAGCCCAATTCGTGATCACTCCAAATGGGAAAAAATTTTTTGTCGCAACTTTAAATGGCCATAACTCCCAAACTAGACGACCTAGAGCGAAAATAGGCCCAATTCGTGATCACTCCAAATGGGAAAAAATTTTTTGTATCAACTTTAAATGGCCATAACTCCCAAACTAGACGACCTAGCGCGAAAATAAGCCCAATTCGTGATCACTCCAAATCTGAGCAAATCTTGCGTCTCATCTTTAAATGGCCATAACTCCCAAATTAGACGCCCTAGCGCGAAAATAGGCCCAATTCGTGATCACTCCAAGCTGAACAAAATTTTTTGTATCAACTTTAAATGGCCATAACTCCCAAACTAGACGACCTAGTGCGAAAATAAGCCCAATTCGTGATCACTCCAAATGGGAAAAAATTTTTTGTTTCAACTTTAAATGGCCATAACTCCCAAACTAGACGACCTAGCGCGAAAATAGGCCCAATTCGTGATCACGCCAAACCGAACAAAATTTTGTATCTCAACTTTAAATGGCCATAACTCCCAAACTAGACGACCTAGTGCGAAAATAAGCCTAATTCGTGATCACTCCAAATGGGAAAAAATTTTTTGTTTCAACTTTAAATGGCCATAACTCCCAAACTAGACGACCTAGCGCGAAAATAGGCCCAATTCGTGATCACGCCAAACCGAACAAAATTTTGTATCTCAACTTTAAATGGCCATAACTCCCAAACTAGACGACCTAGTGCGAAAATAAGCCTAATTCGTGATCACTCCAAATGGGAAAAAATTTTTTGTCGCAACTTTAAATGGCCATAACTCCCAAACTAGACGACCTAGCGCGAAAATAGGCCCAATTCGTGATCACTCCAAATGGGAAAAAATTTTTTGTATCAACTTTAAATGGCCATAACTCCCAAACTAGACGACCTAGTGCGAAAATAAGCCTAATTCGTGATCACGCCAAACCGAACAAAATTTTTTATCTCAACTTTAAATGGCCATAACTCCCAAACTAGACGACCTAGTGCGAAAATAAGCCTAATTCGTGATCACTCCAAATGGGAAAAAATTTTTTGTCGCAACTTTAAATGGCCATAACTCCCAAACTAGACGAACTAGCGCGAAAATAGGCCCAATTCGTGATCACTCCAAATGGGAAAAAATTTTTTGTATCAACTTTAAATGGCCATAACTCCCAAACTAGACGACCTAGCGCGAAAATAAGCACAATTCGTGATCACTCCAAATCGAACAAAATTTTTTGTCTCAACTTTAAATGGCCATAACTCCCAAACTAACCTACAAAATAAGCCCAATTCGTGATCACTCCAAATGGGAAAAAATTTTTTGTCGCAACTTTAAATGGCCATAACTCCCAAACTAGACGACCTAGCGCGAAAATAAGCACAATTCGTGATCACTCCAAATCTGAGCAAATCTTGCGTCTCATCTTTAAATGGCCATAACTCCCAAATTAGACGACCTAGCGCGAAAATAGGCCCAATTCGTGATCACTCCAAATGGGAAAAAAATTTTTGTCTGAACTTTAAATGGCCATAACTCCCAAACTAGACGACTTAGCTCGAAAATAAAACTAATTCGTGATCACCGCAAATGGGACAAAATTTTTTGTCTCAACTTTAAACGGCCATAACTCCCAAACTAGACGACCTAGCGCCTAAATAAGCCTAATTCGTGATCACTCCAAACCGAACAAAATTTTTTATCTCAACTTTAAATGGCCATAACTCCCAAATTAGACGCCCTAGCGCGAAAATAGGCCCAATTCGTGATCACTCCAAATGGGAAAAAAATTTTTGTATCAACTTTAAATGGCCATAACTCCCAAACTAGACGACTTAGCTCGAAAATAAAACTAATTCGTGATCACCGCAAATGGGACAAAATTTTTTGTCTCAACTTTAAACGGCCATAACTCCCAAACTAGACGACCTAGCGCCTAAATAAGCCTAATTCGTGATCACTCCAAACCGAACAAAATTTTTTGTCTCAACTTTAAATGGCCATAACTGCCAAACTAGACGACCTAGCGCGAAAATAGGCCCAATTCGTGATCACTCCAAATGGGAAAAAATTTTTTGTCTGAACTTTAAATGGCCATAGCTCCCAAACTAGACGACTTAGCTCGAAAATAAAACTAATTCGTGATCACCGCAAATGGGACAAAATTTTTTGTCTCAACTTTAAATGGCCATAACTCCCAAACTAGACGACCTAGAGTTAAAATAGGCCCAATTCGTGATCACTCCAAATCTGACAAAAATTTTTGTATCAACTTTAAATGGCCATAACTCCCAAACTAGACGACCTAGTGCGAAAATAAGCCCAATTCGTGATCACTCCAAATGGGAAAAAAATTTTTGTATCAACTTTAAATGGCCATAACTCCCAAACTAGACGACCTAGCGCGAAAATAAGCCCAATTCGTGATCACTCCAAATGGGAAAAAATTTTTTGTATCAACTTTAAATGGCCATAACTCCCAAACTAGACGACCTAGCGCGAAAATAAGCCCAATTCGTGATCACTCCAAATCTGAACAAATTTTGTGTCTCAACTTTAAATGGCCATAACTCCCAAACTAGACGACCTAGCGCGAAAATAAGCCCAATTCGTGATCACTCCAAACTGAACAAAATTTTTTGTCTCAACTTTAAATGGCCATAACTCCCAAACTAGACGACCTAGTGCGAAAATAAGCCCAATTCGTGATCACTCCAAATGGGAAAAAAATTTTTGTCGCAACTTTAAATGGCCATAACTCCCAAACTAGACGACCTAGCGCGAAAATAGGCCCAATTCGTGATCACTCCAAATGGGAAAAAATTTTTTGTATCAACTTTAAATGGCCATAACTCCCAAACTAGACGACCTAGCGCGAAAATAAGCCCAATTCGTGATCACTCCAAATCTGAGCAAATCTTGCGTCTCATCTTTAAATGGCCATAACTCCCAAATTAGACGCCCTAGCGCGAAAATAGGCCCAATTCGTGATCACTCCAAATGGGAAAAAATTTTTTGTCTGAACTTTAAATGGCCATAACTCCCAAACTAGACGACTTAGCTCGAAAATAAAACTAATTCGTGATCACCGCAAATGGGACAAAATTTTTTGTCTCAACTTTAAATGGCCATAACTCCCAAACTAGACGACCTAGCGCGTAAATAAGCCTAATTCGTGATCACTCCAAACCGAACAAAATTTTTTATCTCAACTTTAAATGGCCATAACTCCCAAATTAGACGCCCTAGCGCGAAAATAGGCCCAATTCGTGATCACTCCAAATGGGAAAAAAATTTTTGTATCAACTTTAAATGGCCATAACTCCCAAACTAGACGACTTAGCTCGAAAATAAAACTAATTCGTGATCACCGCAAATGGGACAAAATTTTTTGTCTCAACTTTAAATGGCCATAACTCCCAAACTAGACGACCTAGCGCGAAAATAGGCCCAATTCGTGATCACTCCAAATCTGAACAAAATTTTTGTCTCAACTTTAAATGGCCATAACTCCCAAACTAGACGACCTAGCGCGAAAATAAGCCCAATTCGTGATCACTCCAAATGGGAAAAAATTTTTTGTCTGAACTTTAAATGGCCATAACTCCCAAACTAGACGACTTAGCTCGAAAATAAAACTAATTCGTGATCACCGCAAATGGGACAAAATTTTTTGTCTCAACTTTAAATGGCCATAACTCCCAAACTAGACGACCTAGAGTGAAAATAGGCCCAATTCGTGATCACTCCAAATCTGACAAAAATTTTTTTGTATCAACTTTAAATGGCCATAACTCCCAAACTAGACGACCTAGCGCGTAAATAAGCCCAATTCGTGATCACTCCAAACGGAACAAAATTTTTTATCTCAACTTTAAATGGCCATAACTCCCAAACTAGACGACCTAGCGCGAAAATAGGCCCAATTCGTGATCACTCCAAATGGGAAAAAATTTTTGTCTCAACTTTAAATGGCCATAACTCCCAAACTAGACGACTTAGCTCGAAAATAAAACTAATTCGTGATCACCCCAAATGGGACAAAATTTTTTGTCTCAACTTTAAATGGCCATAACTCCCAAACTAGACGACCTAGAGTGAAAATAGGCCCAATTCGTGATCACTCCAAATCTGACAAAAATTTTTGTATCAACTTTAAATGGCCATAACTCCCAAACTAGACGACCTAGTGCGAAAATAAGCCCAATTCGTGATCACTCCAAATGGGAAAAAATTTTTTGTCTCAACTTTAAATGGCCATAACTCCCAAACTAGACGACCTAGAGCGAAAATAGGCCCAATTCGTGATCACTCCAAATGGGAAAAAAATTTTTTGTATCAACTTTAAATGGCCATAACTCCCAAACTAGACGACCTAGCGCGAAAATAAGCCCAATTCGTGATCACTCCAAATCTGAACAAAATTTTTTGTCTCAACTTTAAATGGCCATAACTCCCAAATTAGACGCCCTAGCGCGAAAATAGGCCCAATTCGTGATCACTCCAAACTGGAACAAAATTTTTTGTATCAACTTTAAATGGCCATAACTCCCAAACTAGACGACCTAGTGCGAAAATAAGCCCAATTCGTGATCACTCCAAATGGGAAAAAATTTTTTGTCTCAACTTTAAATGGCCATAACTCCCAAACTAGACGACCTAGCGCGAAAATAGGCCCAATTCGTGATCACTCCAAACCGAACAAAATTTTTTGTCTCAACTTTAAATGGCCATAACTCCCAAACTAGACGACCTAGTGCGAAAATAAGCCCAATTCGTGATCACTCCAAATGGGAAAAAATTTTTTGTCGCAACTTTAAATGGCCATAACTCCCAAACTAGACGACCTAGCGCGAAAATAAGCCCAATTCGTGATCACTCCAAATGGGAAAAAATTTTTTGTCTCAACTTTAAATGGCCATAACTCCCAAACTAGACGACCTAGCGCGAAAATAGGCCCAATTCGTGATCACTCCAAATGGGAAAAAAATTTTTGTCTGAACTTTAAATGGCCATAACTCCCAAACTAGACGACTTAGCTCGAAAATAAAACTAATTCGTGATCACCGCAAATGGGACAAAATTTTTTGTCTCAACTTTAAATGGCCATAACTCCCAAACTAGACGACCTAGCGCCTAAATAAGCCTAATTCGTGATCACTCCAAACCGAACAAAATTTTTTATCTCAACTTTAAATGGCCATAACTCCCAAATTAGACGCCCTAGCGCGAAAATAGGCCCAATTCGTGATCACTCCAAATGGGAAAAAAATTTTTGTATCAACTTTAAATGGCCATAACTCCCAAACTAGACGACTTAGCTCGAAAATAAAACTAATTCGTGATCACCGCAAATGGGACAAAATTTTTTGTCTCAACTTTAAATGGCCATAACTCCCAAACTAGACGACCTAGAGTGAAAATAGGCCCAATTCGTGATCACTCCAAATCTGACAAAAATTTTTGTATCAACTTTAAATGGCCATAACTCCCAAACTAGACGACCTAGTGCGAAAATAAGCCCAATTCGTGATCACTCCAAATGGGAAAAAATTTTTTGTCTGAACTTTAAATGGCCATAGCTCCCAAACTAGACGACTTAGCTCGAAAATAAAACTAATTCGTGATCACCGCAAATGGGACAAAATTTTTTGTCTCAACTTTAAATGGCCATAACTCCCAAACTAGACGACCTAGAGTGAAAATAGGCCCAATTCGTGATCACTCCAAATCTGACAAAAATTTTTGTATCAACTTTAAATGGCCATAACTCCCAAACTAGACGACCTAGCGCCTAAATAAGCCTAATTCGTGATCACTCCAAACCGAACAAAATTTTTTATCTCAACTTTAAATGGCCATAACTCCCAAATTAGACGCCCTAGCGCGAAAATAGGCCCAATTCGTGATCACTCCAAATGGGAAAAAAATTTTTGTCTGAACTTTAAATGGCCATAGCTCCCAAACTAGACGACTTAGCTCGAAAATAAAACTAATTCGTGATCACCGCAAATGGGACAAAATTTTTTGTCTCAACTTTAAATGGCCATAACTCCCAAACTAGACGACCTAGAGTGAAAATAGGCCCAATTCGTGATCACTCCAAATCTGACAAAAATTTTTGTATCAACTTTAAATGGCCATAACTCCCAAACTAGACGACCTAGTGCGAAAATAAGCCCAATTCGTGATCACTCCAAATGGGAAAAAATTTTTTTGTCGCAACTTTAAATGGCCATAACTCCCAAACTAGACGACCTAGAGCGAAAATAGGCCCAATTCGTGATCACTCCAAATGGGAAAAAATTTTTTGTATCAACTTTAAATGGCCATAACTCCCAAACTAGACGACCTAGCGCGAAAATAAGCCCAATTCGTGATCACTCCAAATCTGAGCAAATCTTGCGTCTCATCTTTAAATGGCCATAACTCCCAAATTAGACGCCCTAGCGCGAAAATAGGCCCAATTCGTGATCACTCCAAGCTGAACAAAATTTTTTGTATCAACTTTAAATGGCCATAACTCCCAAACTAGACGACCTAGTGCGAAAATAAGCCCAATTCGTGATCACTCCAAATGGGAAAAAATTTTTTGTTTCAACTTTAAATGGCCATAACTCCCAAACTAGACGACCTAGCGCGAAAATAGGCCCAATTCGTGATCACTCCAAATGGGAAAAAATTTTTTGTATCAACTTTAAATGGCCATAACTCCCAAACTAGACGACCTAGCGCGAAAATAAGCCCAATTCGTGATCACTCCAAATCTGAGCAAATCTTGCGTCTCATCTTTAAATGGCCATAACTCCCAAATTAGACGCCCTAGCGCGAAAATAGGCCCAATTCGTGATCACTCCAAGCTGAACAAAATTTTTTGTCTGAACTTTAAATGGCCATAACTCCCAAACTAGACGACCTAGTGCGAAAATAAGCCCAATTCGTGATCACTCCAAATGGGAAAAAATTTTTTGTCGCAACTTTGAACGGCCATAACTCCCAAACTAGACGACCTAGCGCGAAAATAAGCCTAATTCGTGATCACGCCAAACCGAACAAAATTTTTTATCTCAACTTTAAATGGCCATAACTCCCAAACTAGACGACCTAGTGCGAAAATAAGCCCAATTCGTGATCACTCCAAATGGGAAAAAATTTTTTGTCGCAACTTTAAATGGCCATAACTCCCAAACTAGACGACATAGCGCGAAAAAAGGCCCAATTCGTGATCACTCCAAATGGGAAAAAATTTTTTGTATCAACTTTAAATGGCCATAACTCCCAAACTAGACGACCTAGCGCGAAAATAAGCCCAATTCATGATCACTCCAAATCTGAGCAAATCTTGCTTGTTCTCTTGAACAAAATTTTTTGTCTGAACTTTAAATGGCCATAACTCCCAAACTAGACGACCTAGTGCGAAAATAAGCCCAATTCGTGATCACTCCAAATGGGAAAAAAATTTTTGTCTGAACTTTAAATGGCCATAACTCCCAAACTAGACGACTTAGCTCGAAAATAAAACTAATTCGTGATCACCGCAAATGGGACAAAATTTTTTGTCTCAACTTTAAATGGCCATAACTCCCAAACTAGACGACCTAGAGTGAAAATAGGCCCAATTCGTGATCACTCCAAATCTGACAACATTTTTTGTCTGAACTTTAAATGGCCATAACTCCCAAACTAGACGACTTAGCTCGAAAATAAGCCCAATTCGTGATCACTCCAAATGGGAAAAAATTCTTTGTGTCAACTTCAAATGGCCATAACTCCCAAACTAGACGACTTAGCTCGAAAATAAGCCCAATTCGTGATCACTCCAAACCGAACAAAATTTTTTGTCTCAACTTTCAATGGCCATAACTCCCAAACTAGACGACCTAGTGCGAAAATAAGCCCAATTCGTGATCACTCCAAATGGGAAAAAATTTTTTGTCGCAACTTTAAACGGCCATAACTCCCAAACTAGACGACCTAGCGCGAAAATAAGCCTAATTCGTGATCACTCCAAACCGAACAAAATTTTTTGTATCAACTTCAAATGGCCATAACTCCCAAACTAGACGACTTAGCTCGAAAATAAGCCCAATTCGTGATCACTCCAAACCGAACAAAATTTTTTGTCTCAACTTTAAATGGCCATAACTCCCAAGCTAAGCGACCTAGCGCGAAAATAAGCCTAATTCGTGATCACTCCAAATCTGGCGAAATTTTTTGTCTCAACTTTAAATGGCCATAACTCCCAAACTAGACGACCTAGCGCAAAAATAAGCCTATTTCATGATTACTACAAATGTGGCAAAATTTTTTGTATCAACATTAAATGGCCATTACTCCCAAACTAGACGACTTCGCGCGAAAATAAGCCTATTTCGTGATCACTCCAAATCTGGCAAAATGTTTTGTCTCAACTTTAAATGGCCATTACTCCCAAACTAGACGACTTAGCTCGAAAATAAGCCCAATTCGTGATCACTCCAAACCGAACAAAATTTTTTGTCTCAACTTTAAATGGTCATAACTCCCAAGCTAAGCGACCTAGCGCGAAAATAAGCCTAATTCGTGATCACTCCAAATCTGGCGAAATTTTTTGTCTCAACTTTAAATGGCCATAACTCCCAAATTAGACGACCTAGCGCGAAAATAGGCCCAATTCGTGATCACTCCAAATGGGAAAAAATTTTTTGTATCAACTTTAAATGGCCATAACTCCCAAACTAGACGACCTAGCGCGAAAATAAGCCCAATTCGTGATCACTCCAAATCTGATCAAATCTTGCGTCTCATCTTTAAATGGCCATAACTCCCAAATTAGACGCCCTAGCGCGAAAATAGGCCCAATTCGTGATCACTCCAAGCTGAACAAAATTTTTTGTCTGAACTTTAAATGGCCATAACTCCCAAACTAGACGACCTAGTGCGAAAATAAGCCCAATTCGTGATCACTCCAAATGGGAAAACATTTTTTGTCGCAACTTTAAACGGCCATAACTCCCAAACTAGACGACCTAGCGCGAAAATAAGCCTAATTCGTGATCACGCCAAACCGAACAAAATTTTTTATCTCAACTTTAAATGGCCATAACTCCCAAACTAGACGACCTAGTGCGAAAATAAGCCCAATTCGTGATCACTCCAAATGGGAAAAAATTTTTTGTCGCAACTTTAAATGGCCATAACTCCCAAACTAGACGACCTAGCGCGAAAATAGGCCCAATTCGTGATCACTCCAAATGGGAAAAAATTTTTTGTTTCAACTTTAAATGGCCATAACTCCCAAACTAGACGACCTAGCGCGAAAATAAGCCCAATTCGTGATCACTCCAAATCTGATCAAATCTTGCGTCTCATCTTTAAATGGCCATAACTCCCAAATTAGACGCCCTTGCGCGAAAATAGGCCCAATTCGTGATCACTCCAAATGGGAAAAAATTTTTTGTCGCAACTTTGAACGGCCATAACTCCCAAACTAGACGACCTAGCGCGAAAATAAGCCTAATTCGTGATCACTCCAAATCTGACAACATTTTTTGTATCAACTTTAAATGGCCATAACTCCCAAACTAGACGACTTAGCGCCTAAATAAGCCTAATTCGTGATCACTCCAAACCGAACAAAATTTTTTGTCTCAACTTTAAATGGCCATAACTCCCAAACTAGACGACTTAGCGCCTAAATAAGCCTAATTCGTGATCACTCCAAACCGAACAAAATTTTTTGTCTCAACTTTAAATGGCCATAACTCCCAAACTAGACGACCTAGCGCGAAAATAGGCCCAATTCGTGATCACTCCAAATGGGAAAAAATTTTTTGTCGGAACTTTGAACGGCCATAACTCCCAAACTAGACGACCTAGCGCGAAAATAAGCCTAATTCGTGATCACTCCAAATCTGACAACATTTTTTGTATCAACTTTAAATGGCCATAACTCCCAAACTAGACGACTTAGCGCCTAAATAAGCCTAATTCGTGATCACTCCAAACCGAACAAAATTTTTTGTCTCAACTTTAAATGGCCATAACTCCCAAACTAGACGACCTAGCGCGAAAATAGGCCCAATTCGTGATCACTCCAAATGGGAAAAAATTTTTTGTCTGAACTTTAAATGGCCATAGCTCCCAAACTAGACGACTTAGCGCGAAAATAAGCCTAATTCGTGATCACTCCAAATCTGACAAAATTTTTTGTATCAAATTTAAATGGCCATAACTCCCAAACTAGACGACTTAGCGCCTAAATAAGCCTAATTCGTGATCACTCCAAACCGAACAAAATTTTTTGTCTCAACTTTAAATGGCCATAACTCCCAAACTAGACGACCTAGCGCGAAAATAGGCCCAATTCGTGATCACTCCAAATGGGAAAAAATTTTTTGTCGCAACTTTGAACGGCCATAACTCCCAAACTAGACGACCTAGCGCGAAAATAAGCCTAATTCGTGATCACTCCAAATCTGACAACATTTTTTGTATCAACTTTAAATGGCCATAACTCCCAAACTAGACGACTTAGCGCCTAAATAAGCCTAATTCGTGATCACTCCAAACCGAACAAAATTTTTTGTCTCAACTTTAAATGGCCATAACTCCCAAACTAGACGACCTAGCGCGAAAATAGGCCCAATTCGTGATCACTCCAAATGGGAAAAAATTTTTTGTCGCAACTTTGAACGGCCATAACTCCCAAACTAGACGACCTAGCGCGAAAATAAGCCTAATTCGTGATCACTCCAAACCGAACAAAATTTTTTGTCTCAACTTTAAATGGCCATAACTCCCAAACTAGACGACCTAGCGCGAAAATAGGCCCAATTCGTGATCACTCCAAATGGGAACAAATTTTTTGTTTCAACTTTAAATGGCCATAACTCCCAAACTAGACGACCTAGCGCAAAAATAAGCCCAATTCGTGATCACTCCAAATCTGAGCAAATCTTGCGTCTCATCTTTAAATGGCCATAACTCCCAAATTAGACGCCCTAGCGCGAAAATAGGCCCAATTCGTGATCACTCCAAGCTGAACAAAATTTTTTGTCTGAACTTTAAATGGCCATAACTCCCAAACTAGACGACCTAGTGCGAAAATAAGCCCAATTCGTGATCACTCCAAATGGGAAAAAATTTTTTTTCGCAACTTTAAATGGCCATAACTCCCAAACTAGACGACCTAGCGCGAAAATAGGCCCAATTCGTGATCACTCCAAATGGGAAAAAATTTTTTGTATCAACTTTAAATGGCCATAACTCCCAAACTAGACGACCTAGCGCGAAAATAAGCCCAATTCGTGATCACTCCAAATCTGAGCAAATCTTGCGTCCCATCTTTAAATGGCCATAACTCCCAAATTAGACGCCCTAGCGCGAAAATAGGCCCAATTCGTGATCACTCCAAGCTGAACAAAACTTTTTGTCTGAACTTTAAATGGCCATAACTCCCAAACTAGACGACCTAGTGCGAAAATAACCCCAATTCGTGATCACTCCAAATGGGAAAAAATTTTTTGTCGCAACTTTAAACGGCCATAACTCCCAAACTTGACGACCTAGCGCGAAAATAAGCCTAATTCGTGAACACGCCAAACCGAACAAAATTTTTTATCTCAACTTTAAATGGCCATAACTCCCAAATTAGACGCCCTAGCGCGAAAATAGGCCCAATTCGTGATCACTCCAAATGGGAAAAAATTTTTTGTATCAACTTTAAATGGCCATAACTCCCAAACTAGACGACCTAGCGCGAAAATAAGCCCAATTCGTGATCACTCCAAATCTGAGCAAATCTTGCGTCTCATCTTTAAATGGCCATAACTCCCAAATTAGACGCCCTAGCGCGAAAATAGGCCCAATTCGTGATCACTCCAAGCTGAACAAAATTTTTTGTCTGAACTTTAAATGGCCATAACTCCCAAACTAGACGACCTAGTGCGAAAATAAGCCCAATTCGTGATCACTCCAAATGGGAAAAAATTTTTTGTCGCAACTTTGAACGGCCATAACTCCCAAACTAGACGACCTAGCGCGAAAATAAGCCTAATTCGTGATCACGCCAAACCGAACAAAATTTTTTATCTCAACTTTAAATGGCCATAACTCCCAAACTAGACGACCTAGTGCGAAAATAAGCCCAATTCGTGATCACTCCAAATGGGAAAAAATTTTTTGTCGCAACTTTAAATGGCCATAACTCCCAAACTAGACGACATAGCGCGAAAATAGGCCCAATTCGTGATCACTCCAAATGGGAAAAAATTTTTTGTATCAACTTTAAATGGCCATAACTCCCAAACTAGACGACCTAGCGCGAAAATAAGCCCAATTCGTGATCACTCCAAATCTGAGCAAATCTTGCTTGTTCTCTTGAACAAAATTTTTTTGTCTGAACTTTAAATGGCCATAACTCCCAAACTAGACGACCTAGTGCGAAAATAAGCCCAATTCGTGATCACTCCAAATGGGAAAAAAATTTTTGTCTGAACTTTAAATGGCCATAACTCCCAAACTAGACGACTTAGCTCGAAAATAAAACTAATTCGTGATCACCGCAAATGGGACAAAATTTTTTGTCTCAACTTTAAATGGCCATAACTCCCAAACTAGACGACCTAGAGTGAAAATAGGCCCAATTCGTGATCACTCCAAATCTGACAACATTTTTTGTCTGAACTTTAAATGGCCATAACTCCCAAACTAGACGACTTAGCTCGAAAATAAGCCCAATTCGTGATCACTCCAAATGGGAAAAAATTCTTTGTGTCAACTTCAAATGGCCATAACTCCCAAACTAGACGACTTAGCTCGAAAATAAGCCCAATTCGTGATCACTCCAAATGGGAAAAAATTTTTTGTCGCAACTTTAAACGGCCATAACTCCCAAACTAGACGACCTAGCGCGAAAATAAGCCTAATTCGTGATCACTCCAAACCGAACAAAATTTTTTGTATCAACTTCAAATGGCCATAACTCCCAAACTAGACGACTTAGCTCGAAAATAAGCCCAATTCGTGATCACTCCAAACCGAACAAAATTTTTTGTCTCAACTTTAAATGGCCATAACTCCCAAGCTAAGCGAACTAGCGCGAAAATAAGCCCAATTCGTGATCACTCCAAATCTGGCGAAATTTTTTGTCTCAACTTTAAATGGCCATAACTCCCAAATTAGACGCCCTAGCGCGAAAATAGGCCCAATTCGTGATCACTCTAAATGGGAAAAAATTCGGCCATAACTCCCAAACTAGACGACCTAGCGCGAAAATAAGCCTAATTCGTGATCACGCCAAACCGAACAAAATTTTTTATCTCAACTTTAAATGGCCATAACTCCCAAACTAGACGACCTAGTGCGAAAATAAGCCCAATTCGTGATCACTCCAAATGGGAAAAAATTTTTTGTCGCAACTTTAAATGGCCATAACTCCCAAACTAGACGACCTAGCGCGAAAATAGGCCCAATTCGTGATCACTCCAAATGGGAAAAAATTTTTTGTTTCAACTTTAAATGGCCATAACTCCCAAACTAGACGACCTAGCGCGAAAATAAGCCCAATTCGTGATCACTCCAAATCTGATCAAATCTTGCGTCTCATCTTTAAATGGCCATAACTCCCAAATTAGACGCCCTTGCGCGAAAATAGGCCCAATTCGTGATCACTCCAAATCTGACAACATTTTTTTTATCAACTTTAAATGGCCATAACTCCCAAACTAGACGACTTAGCGCCTAAATAAGCCTAATTCGTGATCACTCCAAACCGAACAAAATTTTTTGTCTCAACTTTAAATGGCCATAACTCCCAAACTAGACGACCTAGCGCGAAAATAGGCCCAATTCGTGATCACTCCAAATGGGAAAAAATTTTTTGTCGCAACTTTGAACGGCCATAACTCCCAAACTAGACGACCTAGCGCGAAAATAAGCCTAATTCGTGATCACTCCAAATCTGACAACATTTTTTGTATCAACTTTAAATGGCCATAACTCCCAAACTAGACGACTTAGCGCCTAAATAAGCCTAATTCGTGATCACTCCAAACCGAACAAAATTTTTTGTCTCAACTTTAAATGGCCATAACTCCCAAACTAGACGACCTAGCGCGAAAATAGGCCCAATTCGTGATCACTCCAAATGGGAAAAAATTTTTTGTCTGAACTTTAAATGGCCATACCTCCCAAACTAGACGACTTAGCGCGAAAATAAGCCTAATTCGTGATCACTCCAAATGGGAAAAAATTTTTTGTCGCAACTTTAAATGGCCATAACTCCCAAACTAGACGACCTAGCGCGAAAATAGGCCCAATTCGTGATCACTCCAAATGGGAAAAAATTTTTTGTATCAACTTTAAATGGCCATAACTCCCAAACTAGACGACCTAGCGCGAAAATAAGCCCAATTCGTGATCACTCCAAATCTGAGCAAATCTTGCGTCTCATCTTTAAATGGCCATAACTCCCAAATTAGACGCCCTAGCGCGAAAATAGGCCCAATTCGTGATAACTCCAAGCTGAACAAAATTTTTTGTCTGAACTTTAAATGGCCATAACTCCCAAACTAGACGACCTAGTGCGAAAATAAGCCCAATTCGTGATCACTCCAAATGGGAAAAAATTTTTTGTCGCAACTTTGAACGGCCATAACTCCCAAACTAGACGACTTAGCTCGAAAATAAAACTAATTCGTGATCACCGCAAATGGGACAAAATTTTTTGTCTCAACTTTAAATGGCCATAACTCCCAAACTAGACGACCTAGAGTGAAAATAGGCCCAATTCGTGATCACTCCAAATCTGACAACATTTTTTTTTTCAACTTTAAATGGCCATAACTCCCAAACTAGACGACCTAGTGCGAAAATAAGCCCAATTCGTGATCACTCCAAATGGGAAAAAATTTTTTGTCGCAACTTTAAATGGCCATAACTCCCAAACTAGACGACCTAGCGCGAAAATAGGCCCAATTCGTGATCACTCCAAATGGGAAAAAATTTTTTGTATCAACTTTGAACGGCCATAACTCCCAAACTAGACGACTTAGCTCGAAAATAAAACTAATTCGTGATCACCGCAAATGGGACAAAATTTTTTGTCTCAACTTTAAATGGCCATAACTCCCAAACTAGACGACCTAGAGTGAAAATAGGCCCAATTCGTGATCACTCCAAATCTGACAACATTTTTTTTTTCAACTTTAAATGGCCATAACTCCCAAACTAGACGACCTAGCGCAAAAATAAGCCCAATTCGTGATCACTCCAAATCTGACCAAATCTTGCGTCTCATCTTTAAATGGCCATAACTCCCAAATTAGACGCCCTAGCGCGAAAATAGGCCTATTTCATGATTACTACAAATGTGGCAAAATTTTTTGTATCAACATTAAATGGCCATTACTCCCAAACTAGACGACCTAGTGCGAAAATAAGCCCAATTCGTGATCACTCCAAATCTGGCAAAATGTTTTGTCTCAACTTTAAATGGCCATTACTCCCAAACTAGACGACTTAGCTCGAAAATAAGCCCAATTCGTGATCACTCCAAACCGAACAAAATTTTTTGTCTCAACTTTAAATGGTCATAACTCCCAAGCTAAGCGACCTAGCGCGAAAATAAGCCTAATTCGTGATCACTCCAAATCTGGCGAAATTTTTTGTTTCAACTTTAAATGGCCATAACTCCCAAATTAGACGCCCTAGCGCGAAAATAGGCCCAATTCGTGATCACTCCAAATGGGAAAAAATTCTTTGTGTCAACTTCAAATGGCCATAACTCCCAAACTAGACGACCTAGCGCGAAAATAGGCCCAATTCGTGATCACTCCAAATGGGAAAAAATTTTTTGTATCAACTTTAAATGGCCATAACTCCCAAACTAGACGACCTAGCGCGAAAATAAGCCCAATTCGTGATCACTCCAAATCTGAGCAAATCTTGCGTCTCATCTTTAAATGGCCATAACTCCCAAATTAGACGCCCTAGCGCGAAAATAGGCCCAATTCGTGATCACTCCAAGCTGAACAAAATTTTTTGTCTGAACTTTAAATGGCCATAACTCCCAAACTAGACGACCTAGTGCGAAAATAAGCCCAATTCGTGATCACTCCAAATGGGAAAACATTTTTTGTCGCAACTTTAAACGGCCATAACTCCCAAACTAGACGACCTAGCGCGAAAATAAGCCTAATTCGTGATCACGCCAAACCGAACAAAATTTTTTATCTCAACTTTAAATGGCCATAACTCCCAAACTAGACGACCTAGTGCGAAAATAAGCCCAATTCGTGGTCACTCCAAATGGGAAAAAATTTTTTGTCGCAACTTTAAATGGCCATAACTCCCAAACTAGACGACCTAGCGCGAAAATAAGCCCAATTCGTGATCACTCCAAATCTGATCAAATCTTGCGTCTCATCTTTAAATGGCCATAACTCCCAAATTAGACGCCCTTGCGCGAAAATAGGCCCAATTCGTGATCACTCCAAATCTGACAACATTTTTTGTATCAACTTTAAATGGCCATAACTCCCAAACTAGACGACTTAGCGCCTAAATAAGCCTAATTCGTGATCACTCCAAACCGAACAAAATTTTTTGTCTCAACTTTAAATGGCCATAACTCCCAAACTAGACGACCTAGCGCGAAAATAGGCCCAATTCGTTATCACTCCAAATGGGAAAAAATTTTTTTGTCGCAACTTTGAACGGCCATAACTCCCAAACTAGACGACCTAGCGCGAAAATAAGCCTAATTCGTGATCACTCCAAATCTGACAACATTTTTTGTATCAACTTTAAATGGTCATAACTCCCAAACTAGACGACTTAGCGCCTAAATAAGCCTAATTCGTGATCACTCTAAACCGAACAAAATTTTTTGTCTCAACTTTAAATGGCCATAACTCCCAAACTAGACGACCTAGCGCGAAAATAGGCCCAATTCGTGATCACTCCAAATGGGAAAAAATTTTTTGTCTGAACTTTAAATGGCCATAGCTCCCAAACTAGACGACTTAGCGCGAAAATAAGCCTAATTCGTGATCACTCCAAATCTGACAACATTTTTTGTATCAACTTTAAATGGCCATAACTCCCAAACTAGACGACTTAGCGCCTAAATAAGCCTAATTCGTGATCACTCCAAACCGAACAAAATTTTTTGTCTCAACTTTAAATGGCCATAACTCCCAAACTAGACGACCTAGCGCGAAAATAGGCCCAATTCGTGATCACTCCAAATGGGAAAAAATTTTTTGTCGCAACTTTGAACGGCCATAACTCCCAAACTAGACGACCTAGCGCGAAAATAAGCCTAATTCGTGATCACTCCAAATCTGACATTTTTTGTATCAACTTTAAATGGCCATAACTCCCAAACTAGACGACTTAGCGCCTAAATAAGCCTAATTCGTGATCACTCCAAACCGAACAAAATTTTTTGTCTCAACTTTAAATGGCCATAACTCCCAAACTAGACGACCTAGCGCGAAAATAGGCCCAATTCGTGATCACTCCAAAAGGGAAAAAATTTTTTGTTTCAACTTTAAATGGCCATAACTCCCAAACTAGACGACCTAGCGCGAAAATAAGCCCAATTCGTGATCACTCCAAATCTGAGCAAATCTTGCGTCTCATCTTTAAATGGCCATAACTCCCAAATTAGACGCCCTAGCGCGAAAATAGGCCCAATTCGTGATCACTCCAAATCTGACAACATTTTTTGTATCAACTTTAAATGGCCATAACTCCCAAACTAGACGACTTAGCGCCTAAATAAGCCTAATTCGTGATCACTCCAAACCGAACAAAATTTTTTGTCTCAACTTTAAATGGCCATAACTCCCAAACTAGACGACCTAGCGCGAAAATAAGCCCAATTCGTGATCACTCCAAATCTGAGCAAATCTTGCGTCTCATCTTTAAATGGCCATAACTCCCAAATTAGACGCCCTAGCGCGAAAATAGGCCCAATTCGTGATCACTCCAAATGGGAAAAAATTTTTTGTCGCACCTTAATTGGCCATAACTCCCAAACTAGACGACCTAGCGCGAAAATAAGCCCAATTCGTGATCACTCCAAATGGGAAAACATTTTTTGTCCCAACTTTAAACGGCCATAACTCCCAAACTAGACGACCTAGCGCGAAAATAAGCCTAATTCGTGATCACGCCAAACCGAACAAAATTTTTTATCTCAACTTTAAATGGCCATAACTCCCAAACTAGACGACCTAGTGCGAAAATAAGCCCAATTCGTGATCACTCCAAATGGGAAAAAATTTTTTGTCTGAACTTTAAATGGCCATAGCTCCCAAACTAGACGACTTAGCTCGAAAATAAAACTAATTCGTGATCACCGCAAATGGGACAAAATTTTTTGTCTCAACTTTAAATGGTCATAACTCCCAAGCTAAGCGACCTAGCGCGAAAATAAGCCTAATTCGTGATCACTCCAAATCTGGCGAAATTTTTTGTCTCAACTTTAAATGGCCATAACTCCCAAATTAGACGCCCTAGCGCGAAAATAGGCCCAATTCGTGATCACTCCAAATGGGAAAAAATTCTTTGTGTCAACTTCAAATGGACATAACTCCCAAACTAGACGACCTAGCGCGAAAATAGGCCCAATTCGTGATCACTCCAAATGGGAAAAAATTTTTTGTATCAACTTTAAATGGCCATAACTCCCAAACTAGACGACCTAGCGCGAAAATAAGCCCAATTCGTGATCACTCCAAATCTGAGCAAATCTTGCGTCTCATCTTTAAATGGCCATAACTCCCAAATTAGACGCCCTAGCGCGAAAATAGGCCCAATTCGTGATCACTCCAAGCTGAACAAAATTTTTTGTCTGAACTTTAAATGGCCATAACTCCCAAACTAGACGACATAGCGCGAAAATAGGCCCAATTCGTGATCACTCCAAATGGGAAAAAATTTTTTGTATCAACTTTAAATGGCCATAACTCCCAAACTAGACGACCTAGCGCGAAAATAAACCCAATTCGTGATCACTCCAAATCTAAGCAAATCTTGCGTCTCATCTTTAAATGGCCATAACTCCCAAATTAGACGCCCTAGCGCGAAAATAGGCCCAATTCGTGATCACTCCAAGCTGAACAAAATTTTTTGTCTGAACTTTAAATGGCCATAACTCCCAAACTAGACGACCTAGTGCGAAAATAAGCCTAATTCGTGATCACGCCAAACCGAACAAAATTTTTTATCTCAACTTTAAATGGCCATAACTCCCAAATTAGACGCCCTAGCGCGAAAATAGGCCCAATTCGTGATCACTCCAAATGGGAAAAAAATTTTTGTCTGAACTTTAAATGGCCATAACTCCCAAACTAGACGACTTAGCTCGAAAATAAAACTAATTCGTGATCACCGCAAATGGGACAAAATTTTTTGTCTCAACTTTAAATGGCCATAACTCCCAAACTAGACGACCTAGAGTGAAAATAGGCCCAATTCGTGATCACTCCAAATCTGACAACATTTTTTGTATCAACTTTAAATGGCCATAACTCCCAAACTAGACGACCTAGCGCGGAAATAAGCCCAATTCGTGATCACTCCAAATGGGAAAAAATTTTTTGTCTGAACTTTAAATGGCCATAACTCCCAAATTAGACGCCCTAGCGCGAAAATAGGCCCAATTCGTGATCACTCCGAATGGGAAAAAATTCTTTGTGTCAACTTCAAATGGCCATAACTCCCAAACTAGACGACTTAGCTCGAAAATAAGCCCAATTCGTGATCACTCCAAACCGAACAAAATTTTTTGTCTCAACTTTCAATGGCCATAACTCCCAAACTAGACGACCTAGTGCGAAAATAAGCCCAATTCGTGATCACTCCAAATGGGAAAAAATTTTTTGTCGCAACTTTAAACGGCCATAACTCCCAAACTAGACGACCTAGCGCGAAAATAAGCCTAATTCGTGATCACTCCAAACCGAACAAAATTTTTTGTCTCAACTTTAAATAGCCATAACTCCCAAACTAGACGAGCTAGCGCGGAAATAAGCCCAATTCGTGATCACTCCAAATCTGGCGAAATTTTTTGTCTCAACTTTAAATGGCCATAACTCCCAAATTAGACGCCCTAGCGCGAAAATAGGCCCAATTCGTGATCACTCCAAATGGGAAAAAATTTTTTGTCTCAACTTTAAATGGCCATAACTCCCAAACTAGACGACCTAGCGCGAAAATAAGCCTAATTCGTGATCACTCCAAACCGAACAAAATTTTTTGTCTCAACTTTAAATGGCCATAACTCCCAAACTAGACGACCTAGCGCAAAAATAAGCCCAATTCGTGATCACTCTAAACCGAACAAAATTTTTTGTCTCAACTTTAAATGGCCATAACTCCCAAACTAGACGACCTAGCGCGAAAATAGGCCCAATTCGTGATCACTCCAAATGGGAAAAAAATTTTTTGTCGCAACTTTGAACGGCCATAACTCCCAAACTAGACGACCTAGCGCGAAAATAAGCCTAATTCGTGATCACTCCAAATCTGACATTTTTTGTATCAACTTTAAATGGCCATAACTCCCAAACTAGACGACTTAGCGCCTAAATAAGCCTAATTCGTGATCACTCCAAACCGAACAAAATTTTTTGTCTCAACTTTAAATGGCCATAACTCCCAAACTAGACGACCTAGCGCGAAAATAGGCCCAATTCGTGATCACTCCAAATGGGAAAAAATTTTTTGTTTCAACTTTAAATGGCCATAACTCCCAAACTAGACGACCTAGCGCGAAAATAAGCCCAATTCGTGATCACTCCAAATCTGAGCAAATCTTGCGTCTCATCTTTAAATGGCCATAACTCCCAAATTAGACGCCCTAGCGCGAAAATAGGCCCAATTCGTGATCACTCCAAATCTGACAACATTTTTTGTATCAACTGTAAATGGCCATAACTCCCAAACT
Organism: Chymomyza costata; assembly: GCA_018150985.1. Lineage (NCBI taxonomy): Eukaryota > Metazoa > Arthropoda > Insecta > Diptera > Drosophilidae > Chymomyza > Chymomyza costata. Next base: position 9,415 of record JAECWU010000040.1, on the reverse strand, counting down.
AGACGACTTAGCGCCTAAATAAGCCTAATTCGTGATCACTCCAAACCGAACAAAATTTTTTTGTCTCAACTTTAAATGGCCATAACTCCCAAACTAGACGACCTAGCGCGAAAATAAGCCCAATTCGTGATCACTCCAAATCTGAGCAAATCTTGCGTCTCATCTTTAAATGGCCATAACTCCCAAATTAGACGCCCTAGCGCGAAAATAGGCCCAATTCGTGATCACTCCAAATGGGAAAAAATTTTTTGTCGCACCTTAATTGGCCATAACTCCCAAACTAGACGACCTAGCGCGAAAATAAGCCCAATTCGTGATCACTCCAAATGGGAAAACATTTTTTGTCGCAACTTTAAACGGCCATAACTCCCAAACTAGACGACCTAGCGCGAAAATAAGCCTAATTCGTGATCACGCCAAACCGAACAAAATGTTTTATCTCAACTTTAAATGGCCATAACTCCCAAACTAGACGACCTAGTGCGAAAATAAGCCCAATTCGTGATCACTCCAAATGGGAAAAAATTTTTTGTCTGAACTTTAAATGGCCATAGCTCCCAAACTAGACGACTTAGCTCGAAAATAAAACTAATTCGTGATCACCGCAAATGGGACAAAATTTTTTGTCTCAACTTTAAATGGTCATAACTCCCAAGCTAAGCGACCTAGCGCGAAAATAAGCCTAATTCGTGATCACTCCAAATCTGGCGAAATTTTTTGTCTCAACTTTAAATGGCCATAACTCCCAAATTAGACGCCCTAGCGCGAAAATAGGCCCAATTCGTGATCACTCCAAATGGGAAAAAATTCTTTGTGTCAACTTCAAATGGACATAACTCCCAAACTAGACGACCTAGCGCGAAAATAGGCCCAATTCGTGATCACTCCAAATGGGAAAAAATTTTTTGTATCAACTTTAAATGGCCATAACTCCCAAACTAGACGACCTAGCGCGAAAATAAGCCCAATTCGTGATCACTCCAAATCTGAGCAAATCTTGCGTCTCATCTTTAAATGGCCATAACTCCCAAATTAGACGCCCTAGCGCGAAAATAGGCCCAATTCGTGATCACTCCAAATGGGAAAAAAATTTTTGTCTGAACTTTAAATGGCCATAACTCCCAAACTAGACGACATAGCGCGAAAATAGGCCCAATTCGTGATCACTCCAAATGGGAAAAAATTTTTTGTCGCACCTTAATTGGCCATAACTCCCAAACTAGACGACCTAGCGCGAAAATAAGCCCAATTCGTGATCACTCCAAATGGGAAAACATTTTTTGTCGCAACTTTAAACGGCCATAACTCCCAAACTAGACGACCTAGCGCGAAAATAAGCCTAATTCGTGATCACGCCAAACCGAACAAAATTTTTTATCTCAACTTTAAATGGCCATAACTCCCAAACTAGACGACCTAGTGCGAAAATAAGCCCAATTCGTGATCACTCCAAATGGGAAAAAATTTTTTGTCGCACCTTAATTGGCCATAACTCCCAAACTAGACGACATAGCGCGAAAATAGGCCCAATTCGTGATCACTCCAAATGGGAAAAAATTTTTTGTATCAACTTTAAATGGCCATAACTCCCAAACTAGACGACCTAGCGCGAAAATAAACCCAATTCGTGATCACTCCAAATCTAAGCAAATCTTGCGTCTCATCTTTAAATGGCCATAACTCCCAAATTAGACGCCCTAGCGCGAAAATAGGCCCAATTCGTGATCACTCCAAGCTGAACAAAATTTTTTGTCTGAACTTTAAATGGCCATAACTCCCAAACTAGACGCCCTAGCGCGAAAATAGGCCCAATTCGTGATCACTCCAAGCTGAACAAAATTTTTTGTCTGAACTTTAAATGGCCATAACTCCCAAACTAGACGACATAGCGCGAAAATAGGCCCAATTCGTGATCACTCCAAATGGGAAAAAATTTTTTGTATCAACTTTAAATGGCCATAACTCCCAAACTAGACGACCTAGCGCGAAAATAAACCCAATTCGTGATCACTCCAAATCTAAGCAAATCTTGCGTCTCATCTTTAAATGGCCATAACTCCCAAATTAGACGCCCTAGCGCGAAAATAGGCCCAATTCGTGATCACTCCAAGCTGAACAAAATTTTTTGTCTGAACTTTAAATGGCCATAACTCCCAAACTAGACGCCCTAGCGCGAAAATAGGCCCAATTCGTGATCACTCCAAGCTGAACAAAATTTTTTGTCTCAACTTTGAACGGCCATAACTCCCAAACTAGACGACCTAGCGCGAAAATAAGCCTAATTCGTGATCACGCCAAACCGAACAAAATTTTTTGTCTCAACTTTAAATGGCCATAACTCCCAAACTAGACGACCTAGCGCGAAAATAAGCCCAATTCGTGATCACTCCAAATGGGAAAAAATTCTTTGTGTCAACTTCAAATGGACATAACTCCCAAACTAGACGACCTAGCGCGAAAATAGGCCCAATTCGTGATCACTCCAAATGGGAAAAAATTTTTTGTATCAACTTTAAATGGCCATAACTCCCAAACTAGACGACCTAGCGCGAAAATAAGCCCAATTCGTGATCACTCCAAATCTGACCAAATCTTGCGTCTCATCTTTAAATGGCCATAACTCCCAAATTACACGCCCTAGCGCGAAAATAGGCCCAATTCGTGATCACTCCAAATGGGAAAAAATTTTTTGTCTGAACTTTAAATGGCCATAACTCCCAAACTAGACGACATAGCGCGAAAATAGGCCCAATTCGTGATCACTCCAAATGGGAAAAAATTTTTTGTATCAACTTTAAATGGCCATAACTCCCAAACTAGACGACCTAGCGCGAAAATAAACCCAATTCGTGATCACTCCAAATCTAAGCAAATCTTGCGTCTCATCTTTAAATGGCCATAACTCCCAAATTAGACGCCCTAGCGCGAAAATAGGCCCAATTCGTGATCACTCCAAGCTGAACAAAATTTTTTGTCTGAACTTTAAATGGCCATAACTCCCAAACTAGACGACCTAGTGCGAAAATAAGCCCAATTCGTGATCACTCCAAATGGGAAAAAATTTTTTGTCGCACCTTAATTGGCCATAACTCCCAAACTAGACGACCTAGCGCGAAAATAAGCCCAATTCGTGATCACTCCAAATGGGAAAACATTTTTTGTCGCAACTTTAAACGGCCATAACTCCCAAACTAGACGACCTAGCGCGAAAATAAGCCTAATTCGTGATCACGCCAAACCGAACAAAATTTTTTATCTCAACTTTAAATGGCCATAACTCCCAAACTAGACGACCTAGTGCGAAAATAAGCCCAATTCGTGATCACTCCAAATGGGAAAAAATTTTTTGTCGCACCTTAATTGGCCATAACTCCCAAACTAGACGACATAGCGCGAAAATAGGCCCAATTCGTGATCACTCCAAATGGGAAAAAATTTTTTCTATCAACTTTAAATGGCCATAACTCCCAAACTAGACGACCTAGCGCGAAAATAAACCCAATTCGTGATCACTCCAAATCTAAGCAAATCTTGCGTCTCATCTTTAAATGGCCATAACTCCCAAATTAGACGCCCTAGCGCGAAAATAGGCCCAATTCGTGATCACTCCAAGCTGAACAAAATTTTTTGTCTGAACTTTAAATGGCCATAACTCCCAAACTAGACGCCCTAGCGCGAAAATAGGCCCAATTCGTGATCACTCCAAGCTGAACAAAATTTTTTGTCTGAACTTTAAATGGCCATAACTCCCAAACTAGACGACATAGCGCGAAAATAGGCCCAATTCGTGATCACTCCAAATGGGAAAAAATTTTTTTGTATCAACTTTAAATGGCCATAACTCCCAAACTAGACGACCTAGCGCGAAAATAAACCCAATTCGTGATCACTCCAAATCTAAGCAAATCTTGCGTCTCATCTTTAAATGGCCATAACTCCCAAATTAGACGCCCTAGCGCGAAAATAGGCCCAATTCGTGATCACTCCAAGCTGAACAAAATTTTTTGTCTGAACTTTAAATGGCCATAACTCCCAAACTAGACGCCCTAGCGCGAAAATAGGCCCAATTCGTGATCACTCCAAGCTGAACAAAATTTTTTGTCTCAACTTTGAACGGCCATAACTCCCAAACTAGACGACCTAGCGCGAAAATAAGCCTAATTCGTGATCACGCCAAACCGAACAAAATTTTTTGTCTCAACTTTAAATGGCCATAACTCCCAAACTAGACGACCTAGCGCGAAAATAAGCCCAATTCGTGATCACTCCAAATGGGAAAACATTTTTTGTCGCAACTTTAAACGGCCATAACTCCCAAACTAGACGACCTAGCGCGAAAATAAGCCTAATTCGTGATCACGCCAAACCGAACAAAATTTTTTATCTCAACTTTAAATGGCCATAACTCCCAAACTAGACGACCTAGTGCGAAAATAAGCCCAATTCGTGATCACTCCAAATGGGAAAAAATTTTTTGTCGCACCTTAATTGGCCATAACTCCCAAACTAGACGACATAGCGCGAAAATAGGCCCAATTCGTGATCACTCCAAATGGGAAAAAATTTTTTGTATCAACTTTAAATGGCCATAACTCCCAAACTAGACGACCTAGCGCGAAAATAAACCCAATTCGTGATCACTCCAATTCCAAGCAAATCTTGCGTCTCATCTTTAAATGGCCATAACTCCCAAATTAGACGCCCTAGCGCGAAAATAGGCCCAATTCGTGATCACTCCAAGCTGAACAAAATTTTTTGTCTGAACTTTAAATGGCCATAACTCCCAAACTAGACGACCTAGTGCGAAAATAAGCCTAATTCGTGATCACGCCAAACCGAACAAAATTTTTTATCTCAACTTTAAATGGCCATAACTCCCAAATTAGACGCCCTAGCGCGAAAATAGGCCCAATTCGTGATCACTCCAAATGGGAAAAAAATTTTTGTCTGAACTTTAAATGGCCATAACTCCCAAACTAGACGACTTAGCTCGAAAATAAAACTAATTCGTGATCACCGCAAATGGGACAAAATTTTTTGTCTCAACTTTAAATGGCCATAACTCCCAAACTAGACGACCTAGAGTGAAAATAGGCCCAATTCGTGATCACTCCAAATCTGACAACATTTTTTGTATCAACTTTAAATGGCCATAACTCCCAAACTAGACGACCTAGCGCGAAAATAAGCCCAATTCGTGATCACTCCAAATGGGAAAAAATTTTTTGTCTGAACTTTAAATGGCCATAACTCCCAAATTAGACGCCCTAGCGCGAAAATAGGCCCAATTCGTGATCACTCCAAATGGGAAAAAATTCTTTGTGTCAACTTCAAATGGCCATAACTCCCAAACTAGACGACTTAGCTCGAAAATAAGCCCAATTCGTGATCACTCCAAACCGAACAAAATTTTTTGTCTCAACTTTCAATGGCCATAACTCCCAAACTAGACGACCTAGTGCGAAAATAAGCCCAATTCGTGATCACTCCAAATGGGAAAAAATTTTTTGTCGCAACTTTAAACGGCCATAACTCCCAAACTAGACGACCTAGCGCGAAAATAAGCCTAATTCGTGATCACTCCAAACCGAACAAAATTTTTTGTCTCAACTTTAAATGGCCATAACTCCCAAACTAGACGACCTAGCGCGAAAATAAGCCCAATTCGTGATCACTCCAAATGGGAAAAAATTTTTTGTCTGAACTTTAAATGGCCATAACTCCCAAATTAGACGCCCTAGCGCGAAAATAGGCCCAATTCGTGATCACTCCAAATGGGAAAAAATTCTTTGTGTCAACTTCAAATGGCCATAACTCCCAAACTAGACGACTTAGCTCGAAAATAAGCCCAATTCGTGATCACTCCAAACCGAACAAAATTTTTTGTCTCAACTTTAAATGGCCATAACTCCCAAGCTAAGCGACCTAGCGCGAAAATAAGCCTAATTCGTGATCACTCCAAATCTGGCGAAATTTTTTGTCTCAACTTTAAATGGCCATAACTCCCAAACTAGACGACCTAGCGCAAAAATAAGCCTATTTCATGATTACTACAAATGTGGCAAAATTTTTTGTATCAACTTTAAATGGCCATTACTCCCAAACTAGACGACTTAGCTCGAAAATAAGCCCAATTCGTGATCACTCCAAACCGAACAAAATTTTTTGTCTCAACTTTAAATGGTCATAACTCCCAAGCTAAGCGACCTAGCGCGAAAATAAGCCTAATTCGTGATCACTCCAAATCTGGCGAAATTTTTTGTCTCAACTTTAAATGGCCATAACTCCCAAATTAGACGCCCTAGCGCGAAAATAGGCCCAATTCGTGATCACTCCAAATGGGAAAAAATTTTTTGTCTCAACTTTAAATGGCCATAACTCCCAAACTAGACGACCTAGCGCAAAAATAAGCCCAATTCGTGATCACTCCAAATGGGAAAAAATTTTTTGTCTGAAACTTTAAATGGCCATAGCTCCCAAACTAGACGACTTAGCTCAAAAATAAACCTAATTCGTGATCACCGCAAATGGGACAAAATTTTTTGTCTCAACTTTAAATGGCCATAACTCCCAAACTAGACGACCTAGAGCGAAAATAAGCCCAATTCGTGATCACTCCAAATCTGACAACATTTTTTTGTATCAACTTTAAATGGCCATAACTCCCAAACTAGACGACCTAGCGCGGAAATAAGCCCAATTCGTGATCACTTCAAATGGGAAAAAATTTGTTGTCTGAACTTTAAATGCCCATAACTCCCAAATTAGACGCCCTAGCGCGAAAATAGGCCCAATTCGTGATCACTCCAAATGGGAAAAAATTTTTGTGTCAACTTTAAATGGCCATAACTCCCAAACTAGACGACTTAGCGCGAAAATAAGCCTAATTTGTGATCACTCCAAATCTGACAAAAATTTTGTATCAACTTTAAATGGCCATAACTCCCAAACTAGACGACCTAGTGCGAAAATAAGCCCAATTCGTGATCACTCCAAATCTGATCAAATCTTGTGTCCCATCTTTAAATGGCCGTAACTCCCAAATTAGACGCCCTAGCGCGAAAATAGGCCCAATTCGGGATCACTCCAAACTGAACAAAATTTTTTGTCTGAACTTTAAATGGCCATAACTCCCAAACTAGACGACCTAGTGCGAAAATAAGCCCAATTCGTGATCACTCCAAATGGGAAAAAATTTTTTATCGCAACTTTAAATGGCCATAACTCCCAAACTAGACGAACTAGCGCGAAAATAGGCCCAATTCGTGATCACTCCAAATGGGAAAAAATTTTTTGTATCAACTTTAAATGGCCATAACTCCCAAACTAGACGACCTAGCGCGAAAATAAGCCCAATTCGTGATCACTCCAAATCTGAACAAATCTTGCGTCTCAACTTTAAATGGCCATAACTCCCAAATTAGACGCCCTAGCGCGAAAATAGGCCCAATTCGTGATCACTCCAAATGGGAAAAAAATTTTTGTCTGAACTTTAAATGGCCATAACTCCCAAACTAGACGACTTAGCTCGAAAATAAAACTAATTCGTGATCACCGCAAATGGGACAAAATTTTTTGTCTCAACTTTAAACGGCCATAACTCCCAAACTAGACGACCTAGCGCCTAAATAAGCCTAATTCGTGATCACTCCAAACCGAACAAAATTTTTTATCTCAACTTTAAATGGCCATAACTCCCAAATTAGACGCCCTAGCGCGAAAATAGGCCCAATTCGTGATCACTCCAAATGGGAAAAAAATTTTTGTATCAACTTTAAATGGCCATAACTCCCAAACTAGACGACTTAGCTCGAAAATAAAACTAATTCGTGATCACCGCAAATGGGACAAAATTTTTTGTCTCAACTTTAAATGGCCATAACTCCCAAACTAGACGACCTAGAGTGAAAATAGGCCCAATTCGTGATCACTCCAAATCTGACAAAAATTTTTGTATCAACTTTAAATGGCCATAACTCCCAAACTAGACGACTTAGCTCGAAAATAAGCCCAATTCGTGATCACTCCAAACCGAACAAAATTTTTTGTCTCAACTTTAAATGGCCATAACTCCCAAGCTAAGCGACCTAGCGCGAAAATAAGCCAAATTCGTGATCACTCCAAATCTGGCGAAATTTTTTGTCTCAACTTTAAATGGCCATAACTCCCAAACTAGACGACCTAGCGCAAAAATAAGCATATTTCATGATTACTACAAATGTGGCGAAATTTTTTGTATCAACTTTAAATGGCCATTACTCCCAAACTAGACGACTTAGCTCGAAAATAAGCCCAATTCGTGATCACTCCAAACCGAACAAAATTTTTTGTCTCAACTTTAAATGGTCATAACTCCCAAGCTAAGCGACCTAGCGCGAAAATAAGCCTAATTCGTGATCACTCCAAATCTGGCGAAATTTTTTGTCTCAACTTTAAATGGCCATAACTCCCAAATTAGACGCCCTAGCGCGAAAATAGGCCCAATTCGTGATCACTCCAAATGGGAAAAATTTTTTTGTCTCAACTTTAAATGGCCATAACTCCCAAACTAGACGACCTAGCGCAAAAATAAGCCCAATTCGTGATCACTCCAAATGGGAAAAAATTTTTTGTCTGAAACTTTAAATGGCCATAGCTCCCAAACTAGACGACTTAGCTCAAAAATAAAACTAATTCGTGATCACTCGCAAATGGGACAAAATTTTTTGTCTCAACTTTAAATGGCCATAACTCCCAAACTAGACGACCTAGAGTGAAAATAGGCCCAATTCGTGATCACTCCAAATCTGACAACATTTTTTGTATCAACTTTAAATGGCCATAACTCCCAAACTAGACGACCTAGCGCGGAAATAAGCCCAATTCGTGATCACTCCAAATGGGAAAAATTTGTTGTCTGAACTTTAAATGCCCATAACTCCCAAATTAGACGCCCTAGCGCGAAAATAGGCCCAATTCGTGATCACTCCAAATGGGAAAAAAATTCTTTGTGTCAACTTCAAATGGCCATAACTCCCAAACTAGACGACTTAGCGCGAAAATAAGCCTAATTTGTGATCACTCCAAATCTGACAAAAATTTTTGTATCAACTTTAAATGGCCATAACTCCCAAACTAGACGACCTAGTGCGAAAATAAGCCCAATTCGTGATCACTCCAAATCTGACAAAAATTTTTGTATCAACTTTAAATGGCCATAACTCCCAAACTAGACGACCTATCGCGAAAATAAGCCCAATTCGTGATCACTCCAAATCTGATCAAATCTTGTGTCCCATCTTTAAATGGCCGTAACTCCCAAATTAGACGCCCTAGCGCGAAAATAGGCCCAATTCGGGATCACTCCAAACTGAACAAAATTTTTTGTCTGAACTTTAAATGGCCATAACTCCCAAACTAGACGACCTAGTGCGAA